>CAKAJE020001539.1:0-168199 GCA_916610135.2 Macropis europaea
TTTCTTGCGCTTTGATATGCCGCTTAGCCCAATACGCTAGCTGAAATAGGAGCAACGTAAATTGAACAAATGTGATAGAATTTCGCTGAATTCTTAAATTAACCATAATATAAAATGATCTAATGGGGTCTCTGTTTGCCCTACCCTAGAAGTTTAATAGTGCATTTTACTCGCCATTTCTTGCGCTTTGAGATGCCGCTTAGCCCAATACGCTATCTGAAATAGGAGCGACGTAAATTAAACAAATGTGATAGAATTTCGCTGAATTCTTATATTAACCAAAATATAAAATGATCTAATCGGGTCTCTGATTGCCCTATCATAGAAGTTTAAGAGTGCATTTTACTCGCCATTCCGCGCGCTTTAAGTTGCCGCCTAGCCCAGTATGCTATCTGAAATAGGAACGACGTAAATTGAACAAATGTGATAGAATTTTGCTGAATTCTTAAATTAACCATAATATAAAATGATCTAATCGGGTCTCTGATTGCCCTACCCTAGAAGTTTAATAGCGCATTTTACTCGGCATTTCATGCGCTTTGAGATGCCGCTTATCCCAATACGCTATCTGAAATAGGAGCGACGTAAATGAAACAAATGTGATAGAATTTCGCTGAATTCTTATATTAACCAAAATATAAAATGATCTAATCGGGTCTCTGATTGCCCTATCATAGAAGTTTAATAGTGCATTTTACTCGCCATTCCTCGCGCTTTAAGATGCCGCCTATCCGTGTACGCTATCTGAAATAGGAGCGACGTAAATTGAACAAATGTGATAGAATTTTTCTGAATTCTTAAATTAACCATAATATAAAGTGATCTAAACTGGTCTCTGTTTGCCCCACCCTACAAGTTTAATAGTGCATTTTACTCGCCATTTCTTGCGCTTTGAGATGCCGCTTAGCCCAATACGCTATCTGAAATAGGAGCAACGTAAATTGAACAAATGTGATAGAATTTCGCTGAATTCTTAAATTAACCATATTATAAAATGATCTAATGGGGTCTCTGTTTGCCCTACCCTAGAAGTTTAATAGTGCATTTTACTCGCCATTTCTTGCGCTTTGAGATGCCGCTTAGCACAAGTCGCTATCTGAAATAGGAGCGACGTAAATTGAACAAATGTGATAGAATTTCGCTGAATTCTTATAGTAACCAAACTATAAAATGATCTAATCGGGTCTCTGATTGCCCTATCATAGAAGTTTAACAGCGCATTTTGCTCGACATTCCACGCGCTTTAAGATGCCGCCTAGCCCAGTACGCTATCTGAAATAGGAGCGACGTAAGTTGAACAAATGTGATAGAATAACGCTGAATTCTTATATTAACCGTAATATAAAATGATCTAATCGGGTCTCCGTTTGCCTTATCCTAGAAGTTTAATAGTGCATTTTACTGGCCATTTCATGCGCATTGAGATGCCGCTTAGCCCAATACGCTATCTGAAATAGGAGCGATGTAAATTGAACAAATGTGATAGAATTTCGCTGAATTCTTAAATTAACCATAATATAAAATGATCTAATCGGGTCTCTGATTGCCCTATCATAGAAGTTTAATAGTGCATTTTACTCGCCATTCCTCGCGCTTTAAGATGCCGCCTATCCGGGTACGCTATCTGAAATAGGAGCGACGTAAATTGAACAAATGTGATAGAATTTTTCTGAATTCTTAAATTAACCATAATATGAAATGTCCTAATCGGGTCTCTGTTTGCCCTACCCTAGAAGTTTAATGGTGCATTTTACTCGCCATTTCTTGCGCTTTGAGATGCCGCTTAGCCCAATACGCTAGCTGAAATAGGAGCAACGTAAATTGAACAAATGTGATAGAATTTCGCTGAATTCTTAAATTAACCATAATATAAAATGATCTAATGGGGTCTCTGTTTGCCCTACCCTAGAAGTTTAATAGTGCATTTTACTCGCCATTTCTTGCGCTTTGAGATGCCGCTTAGCCCAATACGCTATCTGAAATAGGAGCGACGTAAATTAAACAAATGTGATAGAATTTCGCTGAATTCTTATATTAACCAAAATATAAAATGATCTAATCGGGTCTCTGATTGCCCTATCATAGAAGTTTAAGAGTGCATTTTACTCGCCATTCCGCGCGCTTTAAGTTGCCGCCTAGCCCAGTATGCTATCTGAAATAGGAACGACGTAAATTGAACAAATGTGATAGAATTTTGCTGAATTCTTAAATTAACCATAATATAAAATGATCTAATCGGGTCTCTGATTGCCCTACCCTAGAAGTTTAATAGCGCATTTTACTCGGCATTTCATGCGCTTTGAGATGCCGCTTATCCCAATACGCTATCTGAAATAGGAGCGACGTAAATGAAACAAATGTGATAGAATTTCGCTGAATTCTTATATTAACCAAAATATAAAATGATCTAATCGGGTCTCTGATTGCCCTATCATAGAAGTTTAATAGTGCATTTTACTCGCCATTCCTCGCGCTTTAAGATGCCGCCTATCCGTTTACGCTATCTGAAATAGGAGCGACGTAAATTGAACAAATGTGATAGAATTTTTCTGAATTCTTAAATTAACCATAATATAAAGTGATCTAAACTGGTCTCTGTTTGCCCCACCCTACAAGTTTAATAGTGCATTTTACTCGCCATTTCTTGCGCTTTGAGATGCCGCTTAGCCCAATACGCTATCTGAAATAGGAGCAACGTAAATTGAACAAATGTGATAGAATTTCGCTGAATTCTTAAATTAACCATATTATAAAATGATCTAATGGGGTCTCTGTTTGCCCTACCCTAGAAGTTTAATAGTGCATTTTACTCGCCATTTCTTGCGCTTTGAGATGCCGCTTAGCACAAGTCGCTATCTGAAATAGGAGCGACGTAAATTGAACAAATGTGATAGAATTTCGCTGAATTCTTATAGTAACCAAACTATAAAATGATCTAATCGGGTCTCTGATTGCCCTATCATAGAAGTTTAACAGCGCATTTTGCTCGACATTCCTCGCGCTTTAAGATGCCGCCTAGCCCAGTACGCTATCTGAAATAGGAGCGACGTAAGTTGAACAAATGTGATAGAATAACGCTGAATTCTTATATTAACCGTAATATAAAATGATCTAATCGGGTCTCCGTTTGCCTTATCCTAGAAGTTTAATAGTGCATTTTACTGGCCATTTCATGCGCATTGAGATGCCGCTTAGCCCAATACGCTATCTGAAATAGGAGCGATGTAAATTGAACAAATGTGATAGAATTTCGCTGAATTCTTAAATTAACCATAATATAAAATGATCTAATCGGGTCTCTGATTGCCCTATCATAGAAGTTTAATAGTGCGTTTTACTCGCCATTCCTCGCGCTTTAAGATGCCGCCTATCCGTGTACGCTATCTGAAATAGGAGCGACGTAAATTGAACAAATGTGATAGAATTTTTCTGAATTCTTAAATTAACCATAATATAAAGTGATCTAAACTGGTCTCTGTTTGCCCGACCCTAGAAGTTTAATAGTGCATTTTACTCGCCATTTCTTGCGCTTTGAGATGCCGCTTAGCCCAATACGCAATCTGAAATAGGAGCAACGTAAACTGAACAAATGTGATAGAATTTCGCTGAATTCTTAAATTAACCATAATATAAAATGATCTAATGGGGTCTCTGTTTGCCCAACCCTAGAAGTTTAATAGTGCATTTTACTCGCCATTTCTTGCGCTTTGAGATGCCGCTTAGCCCAATACGCTATCTGAAATAGGAGCGCCGTAAATTGAACAAATGTGATAGAATTTCGCTGAATTCTTATATTACCAAACTATAAAATGATCTAATCGGGTCTCTGATTGCCCTATCATAGAAGTTTAAGAGTGCATTTTGCTCGCCATTCCACGCGCTTTAAGATGCCGCCTAGCCCAGTACGCTATCTGAAATAGGAGCGACGTAAGTTGAACAAATGTGATAGAATAACGCTGAATTCTTATATTAACCGTAATATGAAATGGTCTAATCGGGTCTCCGTTTGCCTTATCCTAGAAGTTTAATAGTGCATTTTACTGGCCATTTCATGCGCATTGAGATGCCGCTTAGCCCAATACGCTATCTGAAATTGGAGCGACGTAAATTGAACAAATGTGATAGAATTTCGCTGAATTCTTATTTTAACCTTAATGTAAAATGATCTAATCGGGTCTCTGTTTGCCCTACCCAAGAAGTTTAATAGTGCATTTCACTCGTCAATTCATGCGCTTTGCAATGCCGCTTAGCCCAATAAGCCATCTGAAATTGGAGCGACGTAAATTGAACAAATGTGATAGAATTTCGCTGAATTCTTATATTAACCAAAATATAAAATGATCTAATCGGGTCTCTGATTGCCCTATCATAGAAGGCTAATAGTGCATTTTACTCGCTATTCCACGCGCTTTAAGATGCCGGCTAGCCCAGTAGGCTATCTGAAATAGGAGTGACGTAAATTGAACAAATGTGATAGAATTACTATTAATTCTTTTATTAACCATAATGTAATATGATCTAATCGGGTCTCTGTTTGCCTTACCCTAGAAGTTTATTAGTGCATTTTACTCGCCATTTCATCCGCTTTGAGATGCCGCTCAGCCCAATACGCTATCTGAAATAGGAGCGACGTAAATCGAACAAATGTGATAGAATTTCGTTGAATTCTTAAATTAACCATAATATACAATGATCTAATCGGGTCTCTGTTCGCCCTAGCCTAGACGTTTAATAGTGCATTTTACTCGCCCTTCCACGCGCTTTAAGATGCCGCCTAGCCCAGTACGCTATCTGAAATACGAGCGACGTAAGTTTAACAAATGTGATAGAATTACGCTGAATTCTTATATTAACCGTAATATAAAATGATCTGATCGGGTCTCTGTTCACCCTAGCCGAGAAGTTTAATCGTGCATTTCATTCGCCATTTCATGCGCTTTGAGATGCCGCTTAGCCCAATACGCTATCTGAAATAGGAGCGACGTAAGTTGAACAAATGTGATAGAATTTCGCTGAATTCTTTTATTAACCATAATGTAAAATGATCTGATCGGGTCTCTGTTCGCCCTAGCCTAGAAGTTTAATAGTGAATTTTATTCGCCACTTCATGCGCTTTGAGATGCCGCTTAGCCGAATACGCTATCTGAAATAGGAGCGACGTAAATTGAACAAATGTGATACAATTTCCCTGAAATCTTATATTAAACAAAATATAAAATGATCTAATCGGGTCTCTGATTGCCCTACCATAGAAGTTTAGTAGAGCATTTTACTCGCCATTCGACGCGCTTTAAGATGCCGCTAAGCCCAATACGCTATCTGGAATAGGAGCGACGTAAATTGAACAAACGTGATAGGATTTCGCTGAATTCTTATATTAACCAAAATATAAAATGATCTAATCGGGTCTCTGATTGCCCTATCATAGAAGTTTAATAGTGCATTGTACTCGCCATTTCATGCGCTTTGAGATGCCGCTTAGCCCAATAAGCTGTCTGAAATAGGAGCGACGTAAATTGAACAAATGTGATAGAAGTTCCCTGAATACTTATATTAACCTTAATGTAAAATGATCTAATCGGGTCTCTGTTCGCCATGCCCTAGAAGTTTAATAGTGCATTTTACTCGCCATTTCATGCGCTTTGAGATGCCGCTTAGCTCAATACGCTATCTGAAATAGGAGCGACGTAAAATGAACAAATGTGATAGGATTTCGCTGAATTCTTAAATTAACCATAATATAAAATGATCTAATCGGGTCTCTATGTGCCCAACCCTAGAAGCTTGATAGTGCATTTTACTCGCCATTTCTTGCGCTTTGAGATGCCGCTTAGCCCAATACGCTATCTGAAATAGGAGCGACGTAAATTGAACAAATGTGATAGAATTTCGCTGAATTCTTATATTAACCAAAATATAAAATGATCTAATCGGGTCTCTGATTGCCCTATCATAGAAGTTTAATAGTGCATTTTGCTCGCCATTCCTCGCGCTTTAAGATGCCGCCTATCCGGGTACGCTATCTGAAATAGGAGCTACGTAAGTTGAACAAATGTCACAGAATTACGCTGAATTCTTATGTTAACCGTAATATAAAATGATCTAATCGGGTCTCTGTTTGCCTTATCCTAGAAGTTTAATAGTGCATTTTACACGCCATTTCATGCGCTTTGAGATGCCGCTTAGCCCAATACGCTATCTGAAATAGGAGCGACGTAAATTGAACAAATGTGATAGAATTTCGCTGAATTCTTATATTAACCAAAATATAAAATGATCTTATCGGGTCTCTGATTGCCCTACCCTAGAAGTTTAATAGTGCATTTTACTCGCCCTTTCGTGCGCTTTGAGATGCCGCTTAGCCCAGTACGCTATCTGAAACAGGAGCTACGTAAGTTGAACAAATGTCACAGAATTACGCAGAATTCTTAAATTAACCATAATATGTAATGACCTAATCGGGTCTCTGTTTGCCCTACCCTAGAAGTTTAATAGTGCATTTTACTCGCCATTTCTTGCGCTTTGAGATGCCGCTTAGCCCAATACGCTATCTGAAATATCAGCGACGTAAATTGAACAAATGTGAGAGAATTTCGCTGAATTCTTAAATTAACCTTAATGTAAAATGATCTAATCGGGTCTCTGATTGCCCTATCATAGAAGTGTAATAGTGCATTTTACTCGTCATTTCATGCGCTTTGAGATGCCGCTTTGCCCAATACGCTATCTGAAATAGAAGCGACGTAAATTGAACGAATGTGATAGAATTTCGCTGCATTCTTAAATTAACCATAATATAAAATGATCTAATCGGGTCTCTGTTCGCCCTATCATAGAACTTTAATAGTGCATTTTACTCGCCCTTCCACGCGCTTGAAGACGCCGTCTAGCCCAGTACGCCATCTGAAATAGGAGCGACGTAAATTGAACAAATGTGATAGAAGTTCCCTGAATACTTATATTAACCTTAATGTAAAATGATCTAATCGGGTCTCTGTTCGCCATGCCCTAGAAGTTTAATAGTGCATTTTACTCGCCATTTCATGCGCTTTGAGATGCCGCTTAGCCCAATACGCTATCTGCAATAGGAGCGACGTAAATTGAACAAATGTGATAGAATTTCCCTGAAATGTTATAGTAAACAAAATATAAAATGATCTATTCGGAACTCTGATTGCCCTATCATAGAAGTTTAGTAGTGCATTTTACTCGCCGTTCCACGCGCTTTAAGATGCCGCCTACCGCAGTACGCTATCTGAAATAGGAGCGACGTTAGTTGAACAAATGTGATAGAATTACGCTGAATTCTTATATTAACCGTAATATAAAATGATCTATTCGGGTCTCTGTTCGCCCTACCCTAGAAGTTTAATAGTGCATTTCACTCGCCATTCCATGCGCTTTGAGATGCCGCTTAGCCCAATACGCTATCTGAAATAGGAGCGACGTAAATTGAACAAATGTGATAGAATTTCACTGGATCCTTATATTAACCAAAATATAAAATGATCTAATCGGGTCTCTGATTGCCCTACCCTAGAAGTTTAATAGTGCATTTTACTCACCATTCCACGCGCTTTAAGATGCCGCCTATCCGAGTACGCTATCTGAAATAGGAGCGACGTAAATTGAACAAATGTGATAGAATTTCGCTGAATTCTTATGTTAACCAACATATAAAATGATGTAATCGGGTCTCTGTTCGCCCTACCCAAGAAGTTTAATAGTGCATTTCACTCGTCATTTCATGCGCTTTGAGATGCCGCTTAGCCCAATAGCTATCTGAAATAGGAGCGACGTAAATTGAACAAATGTGATAGAATTTCGCTGAATTCTTAAATTAACCATAATATAAAATGATCTAATCGGGTCTCTGATTGCCCTACCCTAGAAGTTTAATAGTCTATTTTACTCGTCATTTCATGCGCTTTGAGATACCGCTTAGCCCAATAAGCTGTCTGAAATAGGAGCGACGTAAATTGAACAAATGTGATAGAAGTTCCCTGAATACTTATATTAACCTTAATGTAAAATGATCTAATCGGGTCTCTGTTCGCCATGCCCTAGAAGTTTAATAGTGCATTTTACTCGCCATTTCATGCGCTTTGAGATGCCGCTTAGCCCAATACGCTATCTGAAATAGGAGCGACGTAAAATGAACAAATGTGATAGGATTTCCCTGAATTCTTAAATTAACCATAATATAAAATGATCTAATCGGGTCTCTATGTGCCCAACCCTAGAAGCTTGATAGTGCATTTTACTCGCCATTTCTTGCGCTTTGAGATGCCTCTTAGCCCAATACGCTATCTGAAATAGGAGCGACGTAAATTGAACAAATGTGATAGAATTTCCCTGAAATGTTATAGTAAACAAAATATAAAATGATCTATTCGGAACTCTGATTGCCCTATCATAGAAGTTTAGTAGTGCATTTTACTCGCCGTTCCACGCGCTTTAAGATGCCGCCTACTGCAGTACGCTATCTGAAATAGGAGCGACGTTAGTTGAACAAATGTGATAGAATTACGCTGAATTCCTATATTAACCGTAATATAAAATGATCTAATCGGGTCTCTGTTTGCATTACCCTAGAAGTTTAATAGTGCATTTTACTCGCCATTCCACGCGCTTTAGGATGCCGCCTATCAGAGTACGCTATCTGAAATAGGAGCGACGTAAGTTGAACAAATCTGATAGAATTTCGCTGAATTCTTATATTAACCAAAATATAAAATGATCTATTCGGAACTCTGATTGCCCTATCATAGAAGTTTAGTAGTGCATTTTACTCGCCGTTCCACGCGCTTTAAGATGCCGCCTACTGCAGTACGCTATCTGAAATAGGAGCGACGTTAGTTGAACAAATGTGATAGAATTACGCTGAATTCCTATATTAACCGGAATATAAAATGATCTAATCGGGTCTCTGTTTGCATTACCCTAGAAGTTTAATAGTGCATTTTACTCGCCATTCCACGCGCTTTAGGATGCCGCCTATCAGAGTACGCTATCTGAAATAGGAGCTACGTAAGTTGAACAAATGTCACAGAATTACGCTGAATTCTTATGTTAACCGTAATATAAAATGATCTAATCGGGTCTCTGTTTGCCTTATCCTAGAAGTTTAATAGTGCATTTTACACGCCATTTCATGCGCTTTGAGATGCCGCTTAGCCCAATACGCTATCTGAAATATGAGCGACGTAAATTGAACAAATGTGATAGAATTTCGCTGAATTCTTATATTAACCAAAATATAAAATGATCTTATCGGGTCTCTGATTGCCCTACCCTAGAAGTTTAATAGTGCATTTTACTCGCCCTTTCGTGCGCTTTGAGATGCCGCTTAGCCCAGTACGCTATCTGAAACAGGAGCTACGTAAGTTGAACAAATGTCACAGAATTACGCAGAATGCTTAAATTAACCATAATATGTAATGACCTAATCGGGTCTCTGTTTGCCCTACCCTAGAAGTTTAATAGTGCATTTTACTCGCCATTTCTTGCGCTTTGAGATGCCGCTTAGCCCAATACGCTATCTGAAATATCAGCGACGTAAATTGAACAAATGTGAGAGAATTTCGCTGAATTCTTAAATTAACCTTAATGTAAAATGATCTAATCGGGTCTTTGTTCGCCCTGCCCTAGAAGTTTAATAGTGCATTTTACTCGCCACTTCATGCGCTTTGAGATGCCGCTTAGCCCAATAAGCTATCTGAAATAGGAGCGACGTAAATTGAACAAATGTGATAGAATTTCGCTGAATTCTTATAGTAACCAAAATGTAAAATGATCTAATCGGGTCTCTGATTGCCCTATCATAGAAGTTTAATAGTGCATTTTACTCGTCACTCCACGCGCTTTAAGATGCCGCCTAGCCCAGTACGCTATCTGAAATAGGAGCGACGTAAATTGAACAAATGTGATAGAATTTTGCTGAATTCTTAAATTAACCATAATATAAAATGATGTAATCGGGTCTCTGTTCGCCCTACCCAAGAAGTTTAATAGTGCATTTCTCTCGTCATTTCATGCGCTTTAAGATGCCGCTTAGCCCAATAGCTATCTGAAATAGGAGCGACGTAAATTGATCAAATGTGATAGAATTTCCCTGAAATCTTGTATTAAACAAAATATAAAATGATCTAAACGGGACTCGGATTGCCCTATCATAGAAGTTTAGTAGTGCATTTTACTCGCCCTTCCGCGCGCTTTAAGATGCCGCCTAGCCCAGTACACTATCTGAAATAGGAGCGACGTATGTTGAACAAATGTGATAGAATTTCGCTGAATTCTCATATTAACATTAATGTAAACTGATCTAATCGAGTCTCTGTTTGCATTACCATAGAAGTTTAATAGTGCATTTCACTCGACATTTCATGCGCTTTGAGGTGCCGCTTAGCCCAATAAGCTATCTGAAATAGGAGCGACGTAAATTGAACAAATGAGATAGAATTTCGCTGAATTCTTATATTAACCAAAATATAAAATGATCTAATCGGGTCTCTGATTGCCCTATCATAGAAGTGTAATAGTGCATTTTACTCGTCATTTCATGCGCTTTGAGATGCCGCTTTGCCCAATACGCTATCTGAAATAGAAGCGACGTAAATTGAACGAATGTGATAGAATTTCGCTGCATTCTTAAATTAACCATAATATAAAATGATCTAATCGGGTCTCTGTTCGCCCTATCATAGAACTTTAATAGTGCATTTTACTCGCCCTTCCACGCGCTTGAAGACGCCGTCTAGCCCAGTACGCCATCTGAAATAGGAGCGACGTAAATTGAACAAATGTGATAGAAGTTCCCTGAATACTTATATTAACCTTAATGTAAAATGATCTAATCGGGTCTCTGTTCGCCATGCCCTAGAAGTTTAATAGTGCATTTTACTCGCCATTTCATGCGCTTTGAGATGCCGCTTAGCCCAATACGCTATCTGCAATAGGAGCGACGTAAATTGAACAAATGTGATAGAATTTCCCTGAAATGTTATAGTAAACAAAATATAAAATGATCTATTCGGAACTCTGATTGCCCTATCATAGAAGTTTAGTAGTGCATTTTACTCGCCGTTCCACGCGCTTTAAGATGCCGCCTACCGCAGTACGCTATCTGAAATAGGAGCGACGTTAGTTGAACAAATGTGATAGAATTACGCTGAATTCTTATATTAACCGTAATATAAAATGATCTATTCGGGTCTCTGTTCGCCCTACCCTAGAAGTTTAATAGTGCATTTCACTCGCCATTCCATGCGCTTTGAGATGCCGCTTAGCCCAATACGCTATCTGAAATAGGAGCGACGTAAATTGAACAAATGTGATAGAATTTCACTGGATCCTTATATTAACCAAAATATAAAATGATCTAATCGGGTCTCTGATTGCCCTACCCTAGAAGTTTAATAGTGCATTTTACTCACCATTCCACGCGCTTTAAGATGGCGCCTATCCGAGTACGCTATCTGAAATAGGAGCGACGTAAATTGAACAAATGTGATAGAATTTCGCTGAATTCTTATGTTAACCAACATATAAAATGATGTAATCGGGTCTCTGTTCGCCCTACCCAAGAAGTTTAATAGTGCATTTCACTCGTCATTTCATGCGCTTTGAGATGCCGCTTAGCCCAATAGCTATCTGAAATAGGAGCGACGTAAATTGAACAAATGTGATAGAATTTCGCTGAATTCTTAAATTAACCATAATATAAAATGATCTAATCGGGTCTCTGTTTGCATTACCCTAGAAGTTTAATAGTGCATTTTACTCGCCATTCCACGCGCTTTAGGATGCCGCCTATCAGAGTACGCTATCTGAAATAGGAGCGACGTAAGTTGAACAAATGTGATAGAATTTCGCTGAATTCTTATATTAACGAAAATATAAAATGATCTAATCGGGTCTCTGATTGCCCTACCCTAGAAGTTTAATAGTGCATTTTACTCGCCATTTCATGCGCTTTGAGATGCCGCTTAGCCCAATACGCTATCTGATATAGGAGCGACGTAAATTGAACAAATGTGATAGAATTACGCTGAATTCTTATATTAACCAAAATATAAAATGATCTAATCGGGTCTCTGATTGCCCTATCATAGAAGATTAATAGTGCATTTTACTCGCCATTCCACGCGCTTTAAGCTGCCGCCTAGCCCAGTATGCTATCTGAAATAGGAACGACGTAAATTGAACAAATGTGATAGAATTTTGCTGAATTCTTAAATTAACCATAATATAAAATGATCTAATCGGGTCTCTGATTGCCCTACCCTAGAAGTTTAATAGTGCATTTTACTCGTCATTTCATGCGCTTTGAGATACCGCTTAGCCCAATAAGCTGTCTGAAATAGGAGCGACGTAAATTGAACAAATGTGATAGAAGTTCCCTGAATACTTATATTAACCTTAATGTAAAATGATCTAATCGGGTCTCTGTTCGCCATGCCCTAGAAGTTTAATAGTGCATTTTACTCGCCATTTCATGCGCTTTGAGATGCCGCTTAGCCCAATACGCTATCTGAAATAGGAGCGACGTAAAATGAACAAATGTGATAGGATTTCGCTGAATTCTTAAATTAACCATAATATAAAATGATCTAATCGGGTCTCTATGTGCCCAACCCTAGAGGCTTGATAGTGCATTTTACTCGCCATTTCTTGCGCTTTGAGATGCCGCTTAGCCCAATACGCTATCTGAAATAGGAGCGACGTAAATTGAACAAATGTGATAGAATTTCCCTGAAATGTTATAGTAAACAAAATATAAAATGATCTATTCGGAACTCTGATTGCCCTATCATAGAAGTTTAGTAGTGCATTTTACTCGCCGTTCCACGCGCTTTAAGATGCCGCCTACTGCAGTACGCTATCTGAAATAGGAGCGACGTTAGTTGAACAAATGTGATAGAATTACGCTGAATTCCTATATTAACCGTAATATAAAATGATCTAATCGGATCTCTGTTTGCATTACCCTAGAAGTTTAATAGTGCATTTTACTCGCCATTCCACGCGCTTTAGGATGCCGCCTATCAGAGTACGCTATCTGAAATAGGAGCGACGTAAGTTGAACAAATGTGATAGAATTTCGCTGAATTCTTATATTAACCAAAATATAAAATGATCTAATCGGGTCTCTGATTGCCCTACCCTAGAAGTTTAATAGTGCATTTTACTCGCCATTTCATGCGCTTTGAGATGCCGCTTAGCCCAATACGCTATCTGAAATAGGAGCGACGTAAATTAAACAAATGTGATAGAATTTCGCTGAATTCTTATATTAACCAAAATATAAAATGATCTAATCGGGTCTCTGATTGCCCTATCATACAAGTTTAATAGTGCATTTTGCTCGCCATTCCTCGCGCTTTAAGATGCCGCCTATCCGGGTACGCTATCTGAAATAGGAGCTACGTAAGTTGAACAAATGTCACAGAATTACGCTGAATTCTTATGTTAACCGTAATATAAAATGATCTAATCGGGTCTCTGTTTGCCTTATCCTAGAAGTTTAATAGTGCATTTTACACGCCATTTCATGCGCTTTGAGATGCCGCTTAGCCCAATACGCTATCTGAAATAGGAGCGACGTAAATTGAACAAATGTGATAGAATTTCGCTGAATTCTTATATTAACCAAAATATAAAATGATCTTATCGGGTCTCTGATTGCCCTACCCTAGAAGTTTAATACTGCATTTTACTCGCCCTTTCGTGCGCTTTGAGATGCCGCTTAGCCCAGTACGCTATCTGAAACAGGAGCTACGTAAGTTGAACAAATGTCACAGAATTACGCAGAATTCTTAAATTAACCATAATATGTAATGTCCTAATCGGGTCTCTGTTTGCCCTACCCTAGAAGTTTAATAGTGCATTTTACTCGCCATTTCTTGCGCTTTGAGATGCCGCTTAGCCCAATACGCTATCTGAAATATCAGCGACGTAAATTGAACAAATGTAATAGAATTTCGCTGAATTCTTATAGTAACCAAAATATAAAATGATCTAATCGGGTCTCTGATTGCCCTATCATAGAAGTTTAATAGTGCATTGTACTCGGCATTTCATGCGTTTTGAGATGCCGCGTAGCCCAATACGCTATCTGAAATGGGAGCGACGTAAATTGAACAAATGTGATAGAATTTCGCTGAATTCTTAAATTAACCATAATATAAAATGATCTAATCGAGTCTCTGTTCGCCCTACCCTAGAAGTTTAACAGTGCATTTCACTCGACATTTCATGCGCTTTGAGATGCAGCTTAGCCCAATAAGCTATCTGAAATAGGAGCGACGTAAATTGAACAAATGTGATAGAATTTCGCTGAATTCTCATATTAACATTAATGTAAACTGATCTAATCGAGTCTCTCTTCGCCCTACCCTAGAAGTTTAATAGTGCATTTCAGTCGACATTTCATGCGCTTTGAGGTGCCGCTTAGCCCAATAAGCTATCTGAAATAGGAGCGACGTAAATTGAACAAATGTGATAGAATTTCGCTGAATTCTTATATTAACCAAAATATAAAATGATCTAATCGGGTCTCTGATTGCCCTATCATAGAAGTGTAATAGTGCATTTTACTCGTCATTTCATGCGCTTTGAGATGCCGCTTTGCCCAATACGCTATCTGAAATAGAAGCGACGTAAATTGAACGAATGTGATAGAATTTCGCTGCATTCTTAAATTAACCATAATATAAAATGATCTAATCGGGTCTCTGTTCGCCCTATCATAGAACTTTAATAGTGCATTTTACTCGCCCTTCCACGCGCTTGAAGATGCCGTCTAGCCCAGTACGCCATCTGAAATAGGAGCGACGTAAATTGAACAAATGTGATAGAAGCTCCCTGAATACTTATATTAACCTTAATGTAAAATGATCTAATCGGGTCTCTGTTCGCCATGCCCTAGAAGTTTAATAGTGCATTTTACTCGCCATTTCATGCGCTTTGAGATGCCGCTTAGCCCAATACGCTATCTGAAATAGGAGCGACGTAAATTGAACAAATGTGATAGAATTTCCCTGAAATGTTATAGTAAACAAAATATAAAATGATCTATTCGGAACTCTGATTGCCCTATCATAGAAGTTTAGTAGTGCATTTTACTCGCCGTTCCACGCGCTTTAAGATGCCGCCTACCGCAGTACGCTATCTGAAATAGGAGCGACGTTAGTTGGACAAATGTGATAGAATTACGCTGAATTCTTATATTAACCGTAATATAAAATGATGTATTCGGGTCTCTGTTCGCCCTACCCTAGAAGTTTAATAGTGCATTTCACTCGCCATTCCATGCGCTTTGAGATGCCGCTTAGCCCAATACGCTATCTGAAATAGGAGCGACGTAAATTGAACAAATGTGATAGAATTTCACTGGATCCTTATATTAACCAAAATATAAAATGATCTAATCGGGTCTCTGATTGCCCTACCCTAGAAGTTTAATAGTGCATTTTACTCACCATTCCACGCGCTTTAAGATGCCGCCTATCCGAGTACGCTATCTGAAATAGGAGCGACGTAAATTGAACAAATGTGATAGAATTTCGCTGAATTCTTATGTTAACCAACATATAAAATGATGTAATCGGGTCTCTGTTCGCCCTACCCAAGAAGTTTAATAGTGCATTTCACTCGTCATTTCATGCGCTTTGAGATGCCGCTTAGCCCAATAGCTATCTGAAATAGGAGCGACGTAAATTGAACAAATGTGATAGAATTTCCCTGAAATCTTATATTAACCGTAATATAAAATGATCTAATCGGGTCTCTGTTTGCATTACCCTAGAAGTTTAATAGTGCATTTTACTCGCCATTCCACGCGCTTTAGGATGCCGCCTATCAGAGTACGCTATCTGAAATAGGAGCGACGTAAGTTGAACAAATGTGATAGAATTTCGCTGAATTCTTATATTAACGAAAATATAAAATGATCTAATCGGGTCTCTGATTGCCCTACCCTAGAAGTTTAATAGTGCATTTTACTCGCCATTTCATGCGCTTTGAGATGCCGCTTAGCCCAATACGCTATCTGATATAGGAGCGACGTAAATTGAACAAATGTGATAGAATTACGCTGAATTCTTATATTAACCAAAATATAAAATGATCTAATCGGGTCTCTGATTGCCCTATCATAGAAGATTAATAGTGCATTTTACTCGCCATTCCACGCGCTTTAAGCTGCCGCCTAGCCCAGTATGCTATCTGAAATAGGAACGACGTAAATTGAACAAATGTGATAGAATTTTGCTGAATTCTTAAATTAACCATAATATAAAATGATCTAATCGGGTCTCTGATTGCCCTACCCTAGAAGTTTAATAGTGCATTTTACTCGTCATTTCATGCGCTTTGAGATGCCGCTTAGCCCAATAAGCTGTCTGAAATAGGAGCGACGTAAATTGAACAAATGTGATAGAAGTTCCCTGAATACTTATATTAACCTTAATGTAAAATGATCTAATCGGGTCTCTGTTCGCCATGCCCTAGAAGTTTAATAGTGCATTTTACTCGCCATTTCATGCGCTTTGAGATGCCGGTTAGCCCAATACGCTATCTGAAATAGGAGCGACGTAAACTGAACAAATGTGATAGGATTTCGCTGAATTCTTAAATTAACCATAATATAAAATGATCTAATCGGGTCTCTATGTGCCCAACCCTAGAAGCTTGATAGTGCATTTTACTCGCCATTTCTTGCGCTTTGAGATGCCGCTTAGCCCAATACGCTATCTGAAATAGGAGCGACGTAAATTGAACAAATGTGATAGAATTTCCCTGAAATGTTATAGTAAACAAAATATAAAATGATCTATTCGGAACTCTGATTGCCCTATCATAGAAGTTTAGTAGTGCATTTTACTCGACGTTCCACGCGCTTTAAGATGCCGCCTACTGCAGTACGCTATCTGAAATAGGAGCGACGTTAGTTGAACAAATGTGATAGAATTACGCTGAATTCCTATATTAACCGGAATATAAAATGATCTAATCGGGTCTCTGTTTGCATTACCCTAGAAGTTTAATAGTGCATTTTACTCGCCATTCCACGCGCTTTAGGATGCCGCCTATCAGAGTACGCTATCTGAAATAGGAGCGACGTAAGTTGAACAAATGTGATAGAATTTCGCTGAATTCTTATATTAACCAAAATATAAAATGATCTTATCGGGTCTCTGATTGCCCTACCCTAGAAGTTTAATAGTGCATTTTACTCGCCCTTTCGTGCGCTTTGAGATGCCGCTTAGCCCAGTACGCTATCTGAAACAGGAGCTACGTAAGTTGAACAAATGTCACAGAATTACGCAGAATTCTTAAATTAACCATAATATGTAATGACCTAATCGGGTCTCTGTTTGCCCTATCCTAGAAGTTTAATAGTGCATTTTACTCGCCATTTCTTGCGCTTTGAGATGCCGCTTAGCCCAATACGCTATCTGAAATATCAGCGACGTAAATTGAACAAATGTGAGAGAATTTCGCTGAATTCTTAAATTAACCTTAATGTAAAATGATCTAATCGGGTCTTTGTTCGCCCTGCCCTAGAAGTTTAATAGTGCATTTTACTCGCCACTTCATGCGCTTTGAGATGCCGCTTAGCCCAATAAGCTATCTGAAATAGGAGCGACGTAAATTGAACAAATGTGATAGAATTTTGCTGAATTCTTAAATTAACCATAATATAAAATGATGTAATCGGGTCTCTGTTCGCCCTACCCAAGAAGTTTAATAGTGCATTTCTCTCGTCATTTCATGCGCTTTAAGATGCCGCTTAGCCCAATAGCTATCTGAAATAGGAGCGACGTAAATTGATCAAATGTGATAGAATTTCCCTGAAACCTTGTATTAAACAAAATATAAAATGATCTAAACGGGACTCGGATTGCCCTATCATAGAAGTTTAGTAGTGCATTTTACTCGCCCTTCCGCGCGCTTTAAGATGCCGCCTAGCCCAGTACACTATCTGAAATAGGAGCGACGTATGTTGAACAAATGTGATAGAATTACGCTGAATTCTTATATTAACCGTAATATAAAATGATTTAATCGGGTCTCTGTTTGCATTACCATAGAAGTTTAATAGTGCATTTTACTCGCCATTTCATGCGCTTTGAGATGCCGCTTAGCCCAATACGCTATCTGCAATAGGATCGACGTAAATTGAACAAATGTGATAGAATTTCGCTGAATTCTTAAATTAACCATAATATAAAATGATCTAATGGGGTCTCCGTTTGCCCTACCCTAGAAGTTTAATAGTGCATTTTACTCGCCACTTCTTGCGCTTTGAGATGCCGCTTAGCCCAATACGCTATCTGAAATAGGAGCGACGTAAATTAAACAAATGTGATAGAATTTCGCTGAATTCTTATATTAACCAAAATATAAAATGATCTAATCGGGTCTCTGATTGCCCTATCATAGAAGTTTAATAGTGCATTTTACTCGCCATTGCTCGCGCTTTAAGATGCCGCCTAGCCGGGTACGCTATCTGAAATCGGAGCGACGTAAATTGAACAAATGTGATAGAATTTTTCTGAATTCTTAAATTAACCATAATATGAAATGACCTAATCGGGTCTCTATTTGCCCTACCCTAGAAGTTTAATAGTGCATTTTACTCGCCATTTCTTGCGCTTTGAGATCCCGCTTAGCCCAATACGCTATCTGAAATATCAGCGACGTAAATTGAACAAATGTGAGAGAATTTCGCTGAATTCTTAAATTAACCATAATATAAAATGATCCAATGGGGTCTCTGTTTGCCCTACCCTAGAAGTTTAATAGTGCATTTTACTCGCCATTCCCTGCGCTTTGAGATGCCGCGTAGCACAAGTCGCTATCTGAAATAGGAGCGATGTAAATTGAACAAATGTGATAGAATTTCGCTGAATTCTTATATTAACCTTAATGTAAAATGATCTAATCGGGTCTTTGTTCGCCCTACCCGAGAAGTTTAATAGTGCATTTCACTCGTCAATTCATGCGCTTTGCGATGCCGCTTAGCCCAATAAGCTATCTGAAATTGGAGCGACGTAAATTGAACAAATGTGATAGAATAACGCTGAATTCTTATATTAACCGTAATATGAAATGGTCTAATCGGGTCTCTGATTGCCCTATCATAGAAGTTTAAGAGTTCATTTTGCTCGCCATTCCACGCGCTTTAAGATGCCGCCTAGCCCAGTACGCTATCTGAAATAGGAGCGACGTAAGTTGAACAAATGTGATAGAATAACGCTGAATTCTTATATTAACCGTAATATGAAATGGTCTAATCGGGTCTCCGTTTGCCTTATCCTAGAAGTTTAATAGTGCATTTTACTGGCCATTTCATGCGCATTGAGATGCCGCTTAGCCCAATACGCTATCTGAAATAGGAGCGATGTAAATTGAACAAATGTGATAGAATTTCGCTGAATTCTTAAATTAACCATAATATAAAATGATCTAATCGGGTCTCTATGTGCCCAACCCTAGAAGCTTGATAGTGCATTTTACTCGCCATTTCATGCGCTTTGAGATGCCGCTTAGCCGAATACGCTATCTGAAATAGGAGCGATGTAAATTGAACAAATGTGATACAATTTCCCTGAAATCTTATATTAAACAAAATATAAAATGATCTAATCGGGTCTCTGATTGCCCTACCATAGAAGTTTAGTAGAGCATTTTACTCGCCATTCGACGCGCTTTAAGATGCCGCTAAGCCCAATACGCTATCTGGAATAGGAGCGACGTAAATTGAACAAACGTGATAGGATTTCGCTGAATTCTTATATTAACCAAAATATAAAATGATCTAATCGGGTCTCTGATTGCCCTATCATAGAAGTTTAATAGTGCATTTTGCTCGCCATTCCTCGCGCTTTAAGATGCCGCCTATCCGGGTACGCTATCTGAAATAGGAGCTACGTAAGTTGAACAAATGTCACAGAATTACGCTGAATTCTTATGTTAACCGTAATATAAAATGATCTAATCGGGTCTCTGTTTGCCTTATCCTAGAAGTTTAATAGTGCATTTTACACGCCATTTCATGCGCTTTGAGATGCCGCTTAGCCCAATACGCTATCTGAAATAGGAGCGACGTAAATTGAACAAATGTGATAGAATTTCGCTGAATTCTTATATTAACCAAAATATAAAATGATCTTATCGGGTCTCTGATTGCCCTACCCTAGAAGTTTAATAGTGCATTTTACTCGCCCTTTCGTGCGCTTTGAGATGCCGCTTAGCCCAGTACGCTATCTGAAACAGGAGCTACGTAAGTTGAACAAATGTCACAGAATTACGCAGAATTCTTAAATTAACCATAATATGTAATGACCTAATCGGGTCTCTGTTTGCCCTACCCTAGAAGTTTAATAGTGCATTTCACTCGCCATTCCATGCGCTTTGAGATGCCGCTTAGCCCAATACGCTATCTGAAATATCAGCGACGTAAATTGAACAAATGTGAGAGAATTTCGCTGAATTCTTAAATTAACCTTAATGTAAAATGATCTAATCGGGTCTCTGATTGCCCTATCATAGAAGTGTAATAGTGCATTTTACTCGTCATTTCATGCGCTTTGAGATGCCGCTTTGCCCAATACGCTATCTGAAATAGAAGCGACGTAAATTGAACGAATGTGATAGAATTTCGCTGCATTCTTAAATTAACCATAATATAAAATGATCTAATCGGGTCTCTGTTCGCCCTATCATAGAACTTTAATAGTGCATTTTACTCGCCCTTCCACGCGCTTGAAGACGCCGTCTAGCCCAGTACGCCATCTGAAATAGGAGCGACGTAAATTGAACAAATGTGATAGAAGTTCCCTGAATACTTATATTAACCTTAATGTAAAATGATCTAATCGGGTCTCTGTTCGCCATGCCCTAGAAGTTTAATAGTGCATTTTACTCGCCATTTCATGCGCTTTGAGATGCCGCTTAGCCCAATACGCTATCTGCAATAGGAGCGACGTAAATTGAACAAATGTGATAGAATTTCCATGAAATGTTATAGTAAACAAAATATAAAATGATCTATTCGGAACTCTGATTGCCCTATCATAGAAGTTTAGTAGTGCATTTTACTCGCCGTTCCACGCGCTTTAAGATGCCGCCTACCGCAGAACGCTATCTGAAATAGGAGCGACGTTAGTTGAACAAATGTGATAGAATTACGCTGAATTCTTATATTAACCGTAATATAAAATGATCTATTCGGGTCTCTGTTCGCCCTACCCTAGAAGTTTAATAGTGCATTTCACTCGCCATTCCATGCGCTTTGAGATGCCGCTTAGGCCCAATACGCTATCTGAAATAGGAGCGACGTAAATTGAACAAATGTGATAGAATTTCACTGGATCCTTATATTAACCAAAATATAAAATGATCTAATCGGGTCTCTGATTGCCCTACCCTAGAAGTTTAATAGTGCATTTTACTCACCATTCCACGCGCTTTAAGATGCCGCCTATCCGAGTACGCTATCTGAAATAGGAGCGACGTAAATTGAACAAATGTGATAGAATTTCGCTGAATTCTTATGTTAACCAACATATAAAATGATGTAATCGGGTCTCTGTTCGCCCTACCCAAGAAGTTTAATAGTGCATTTCACTCGTCATTTCATGCGCTTTGAGATGCCGCTTAGCCCAATAGCTATCTGAAATAGGAGCGACGTAAATTGAACAAATGTGATAGAATTTCGCTGAATTCTTATGTTAACCAACATATAAAATGATGTAATCGGGTCTCTGTTCGCCCTACCCAAGAAGTTTAATAGTGCATTTCACTCGTCATTTCATGCGCTTTGAGATACCGCTTAGCCCAATAAGCTGTCTGAAATAGGAGCGACGTAAATTGAACAAATGTGATAGAAGTTCCCTGAATACTTATATTAACCTTAATGTAAAATGATCTAATCGGGTCTCTGTTCGCCATGCCCTAGAAGTTTAATAGTGCATTTTACTCGCCATTTCATGCGCTTTGAGATGCCGCTTAGCCCAATACGCTATCTGAAATAGGAGCGACGTAAAATGAACAAATGTGATAGGATTTCCCTGAATTCTTAAATTAACCATAATATAAAATGATCTAATCGGGTCTCTATGTGCCCAACCCTAGAAGCTTGATAGTGCATTTTACTCGCCATTTCTTGCGCTTTGAGATGCCGCTTAGCCCAATACGCTATCTGAAATAGGAGCGACGTAAATTGAACAAATGTGATAGAATTTCCCTGAAATGTTATAGTAAACAAAATATAAAATGATCTATTCGGAACTCTGATTGCCCTATCATAGAAGTTTAGTAGTGCATTTTACTCGCCGTTCCACGCGCTTTAAGATGCCGCCTACTGCAGTACGCTATCTGAAATAGGAGCGACGTTAGTTGAACAAATGTGATAGAATTACGCTGAATTCCTATATTAACCGTAATATAAAATGATCTAATCGGGTCTCTGTTTGCATTACCCTAGAAGTTTAATAGTGCATTTTACTCGCCATTCCACGCGCTTTAGGATGCCGCCTATCAGAGTACGCTATCTGAAATAGGAGCGACGTAAGTTGAACAAATGTGATAGAATTTCGCTGAATTCTTATATTAACCAAAATATAAAATGATCTATTCGGAACTCTGATTGCCCTATCATAGAAGTTTAGTAGTGCATTTTACTCGCCGTTCCACGCGCTTTAAGATGCCGCCTACTGCAGTACGCTATCTGAAATAGGAGCGACGTTAGTTGAACAAATGTGATAGAATTACGCTGAATTCCTATATTAACCGGAATATAAAATGATCTAATCGGGTCTCTGTTTGCATTACCCTAGAAGTTTAATAGTGCATTTTACTCGCCATTCCACGCGCTTTAGGATGCCGCCTATCAGAGTACGCTATCTGAAATAGGAGCGACGTAAGTTGAACAAATGTGATAGAATTTCGCTGAATTCTTATATTAACCAAAATATAAAATGATCTAATCGGGTCTCTGATTGCCCTACCCTAGAAGTTTAATAGTGCATTTTACTCGCCATTTCATGCGCTTTGAGATGCCGCTTAGCCCAATACGCTATCTGAAATAGGAGCGACGTAAATTAAACAAATGTGATAGAATTTCGCTGAATTCTTATATTAACCAAAATATAAAATGATCTAATCGGGTCTCTGATTGCCCTATCATAGAAGTTTAATAGTGCATTTTGCTCGCCACTCCTCGCGCTTTAAGATGCCGCCTATCCGGGTACGCTATCTGAAATAGGAGCTACGTAAGTTGAACAAATGTCACAGAATTACGCTGAATTCTTATGTTAACCGTAATATAAAATGATCTAATCGGGTCTCTGTTTGCCTTATCCTAGAAGTTTAATAGTGCATTTTACACGCCATTTCATGCGCTTTGAGATGCCGCTTAGCCCAATACGCTATCTGAAATATGAGCGACGTAAATTGAACAAATGTGATAGAATTTCGCTGAATTCTTATATTAACCAAAATATAAAATGATCTTATCGGGTCTCTGATTGCCCTACCCTAGAAGTTTAATAGTGCATTTTACTCGCCCTTTCGTGCGCTTTGAGATGCCGCTTAGCCCAGTACGCTATCTGAAACAGGAGCTACATAAGTTGAACAAATGTCACAGAATTACGCAGAATGCTTAAATTAACCATAATATGTAATGACCTAATCGGGTCTCTGTTTGCCCTACCCTAGAAGTTTAATAGTGCATTTTACTCGCCATTTCTTGCGCTTTGAGATGCCGCTTAGCCCAATACGCTATCTGAAATATCAGCGACGTAAATTGAACAAATGTGAGAGAATTTCGCTGAATTCTTAAATTAACCTTAATGTAAAATGATCTAATCGGGTCTTTGTTCGCCCTGCCCTAGAAGTTTAATAGTGCATTTTACTCGCCACTTCATGCGCTTTGAGATGCCGCTTAGCCCAATAAGCTATCTGAAATAGGAGCGACGTAAATTGAACAAATGTGATAGAATTTCGCTGAATTCTTATAGTAACCAAAATGTAAAATGATCTAATCGGGTCTCTGATTGCCCTATCATAGAAGTTTAATAGTGCATTTTACTCGTCACTCCACGCGCTTTAAGATGCCGCCTAGCCCAGTACGCTATCTGAAATAGGAGCGACGTAAATTGAACAAATGTGATAGAATTTTGCTGAATTCTTAAATTAACCATAATATAAAATGATGTAATCGGGTCTCTGTTCGCCCTACCCAAGAAGTTTAATAGTGCATTTCTCTCGTCATTTCATGCGCTTTAAGATGCCGCTTAGCCCAATAGCTATCTGAAATAGGAGCGACGTAAATTGATCAAATGTGATAGAATTTCCCTGAAATCTTGTATTAAACAAAATATAAAATGATCTAAACGGGACTCGGATTGCCCTATCATAGAAGTTTAGTAGTGCATTTTACTCGCCCTTCCGCGCGCTTTAAGATGCCGCCTAGCCCAGTACACTATCTGAAATAGGAGCGACGTATGTTGAACAAATGTGATAGAATTACGCTGAATTCTTATATTAACCGTAATATAAAATGATTTAATCGGGTCTCTGTTTGCATTACCATAGAAGTTTAATAGTGCATTTTACTCGCCATTTCATGCGCTTTGAGATGCCGCTTAGCCCAATACGCTATCTGCAATAGGATCGACGTAAATTGAACAAATGAGATAGAATTTCGCTGAATTCTTAAATTAACCATAATATAAAGTGATCTAAACTGGTCTCTGTTTGCCCCACCCTAGAAGTTTAATAGTGCATTTTACTCGTCATTTCTTGCGCTTTGAGATGCCGCTTAGCCCAATACGCTATCTGAAATAGGAGCAACGTAAATTGAACAAATGTGATAGAATTTCGCTGAATTCTTAAATTAACCATAATATAAAATGATCTAATGGGGTCTCTGTTTGCCCTACCCTAGAAGTTTAATAGTGCATTTTACTCGCCACTTCTTGCGCTTTGAGATGCCGCTTAGCCCAATAAGCTATCTGAAATAGGAGCGACGTAAATTGAACAAATGTGATAGAATTTCGCTGAATTCTCATATTAACATTAATGTAAACTGATCTAATCGAGTCTCTCTTCGCCCTACCCTAGAAGTTTAATAGTGCATTTCACTCGACATTTCATGCGCTTTGAGGTGCCGCTTAGCCCAATAAGCTATCTGAAATAGGAGCGACGTAAATTGAACAAATGTGATAGAATTTCGCTGAATTCTTATATTAACCAAAATATAAAATGATCTAATCGGGTCTCTGATTGCCCTATCATAGAAGTGTAATAGTGCATTTTACTCGTCATTTCATGCGCTTTGAGATGCCGCTTTGCCCAATACGCTATCTGAAATAGAAGCGACGTAAATTGAACGAATGTGATAGAATTTCGCTGCATTCTTAAATTAACCATAATATAAAATGATCTAATCGGGTCTCTGTTCGCCCTATCATAGAACTTTAATAGTGCATTTTACTCGCCCTTCCACGCGCTTGAAGACGCCGTCTAGCCCAGTACGCCATCTGAAATAGGAGCGACGTAAATTGAACAAATGTGATAGAAGTTCCCTGAATACTTATATTAACCTTAATGTAAAATGATCTAATCGGGTCTCTGTTCGCCATGCCCTAGAAGTTTAATAGTGCATTTTACTCGCCATTTCATGCGCTTTGAGATGCCGCTTAGCCCAATACGCTATCTGCAATAGGAGCGACGTAAATTGAACAAATGTGATAGAATTTCCCTGAAATGTTATAGTAAACAAAATATAAAATGATCTATTCGGAACTCTGATTGCCCTATCATAGAAGTTTAGTAGTGCATTTTACTCGCCGTTCCACGCGCTTTAAGATGCCGCCTACCGCAGTACGCTATCTGAAATAGGAGCGACGTTAGTTGAACAAATGTGATAGAATTACGCTGAATTCTTATATTAACCGTAATATAAAATGATCTATTCGGGTCTCTGTTCGCCCTACCCTAGAAGTTTAATAGTGCATTTCACTCGCCATTCCATGCGCTTTGAGATGCCGCTTAGCCCAATACGCTATCTGAAATAGGAGCGACGTAAATTGAACAAATGTGATAGAATTTCACTGGATCCTTATATTAACCAAAATATAAAATGATCTAATCGGGTCTCTGATTGCCCTACCCTAGAAGTTTAATAGTGCATTTTACTCACCATTCCACGCGCTTTAAGATGGCGCCTATCCGAGTACGCTATCTGAAATAGGAGCGACGTAAATTGAACAAATGTGATAGAATTTCGCTGAATTCTTATGTTAACCAACATATAAAATGATGTAATCGGGTCTCTGTTCGCCCTACCCAAGAAGTTTAATAGTGCATTTCACTCGTCATTTCATGCGCTTTGAGATGCCGCTTAGCCCAATAGCTATCTGAAATAGGAGCGACGTAAATTGAACAAATGTGATAGAATTTCGCTGAATTCTTAAATTAACCATAATATAAAATGATCTAATCGGGTCTCTGATTGCCCTACCCTAGAAGTTTAATAGTGCATTTTACTCGTCATTTCATGCGCTTTGAGATACCGCTTAGCCCAATAAGCTGTCTGAAATAGGAGCGACGTAAATTGAACAAATGTGATAGAAGTTCCCTGAATACTTATATTAACCTTAATGTAAAATGATCTAATCGGGTCTCTGTTCGCCATGCCCTAGAAGTTTAATAGTGCATTTTACTCGCCATTTCATGCGCTTTGAGATGCCGCTTAGCCCAATACGCTATCTGAAATAGGAGCGACGTAAAATGAACAAATGTGATAGGATTTCCCTGAATTCTTAAATTAACCATAATATAAAATGATCTAATCGGGTCTCTATGTGCCCAACCCTAGAAGCTTGATAGTGCATTTTACTCGCCATTTCTTGCGCTTTGAGATGCCGCTTAGCCCAATACGCTATCTGAAATAGGAGCGACGTAAATTGAACAAATGTGATAGAATTTCCCTGAAATGTTATAGTAAACAAAATATAAAATGATCTATTCGGAACTCTGATTGCCCTATCATAGAAGTTTAGTAGTGCATTTTACTCGCCGTTCCACGCGCTTTAAGATGCCGCCTACTGCAGTACGCTATCTGAAATAGGAGCGACGTTAGTTGAACAAATGTGATAGAATTACACTGAATTCCTATATTAACCGTAATATAAAATGATCTAATCGGGTCTCTGTTTGCATTACCCTAGAAGTTTAATAGTGCATTTTACTCGCCATTCCACGCGCTTTAGGATGCCGCCTATCAGAGTACGCTATCTGAAATAGGAGCGACGTAAGTTGAACAAATGTGATAGAATTTCGCTGAATTCTTATATTAACCAAAATATAAAATGATCTATTCGGAACTCTGATTGCCCTATCATAGAAGTTTAGTAGTGCATTTTACTCGCCGTTCCACGCGCTTTAAGATGCCGCCTACTGCAGTACGCTATCTGAAATAGGAGCGACGTTAGTTGAACAAATGTGATAGAATTACGCTGAATTCCTATATTAACCGGAATATAAAATGATCTAATCGGGTCTCTGTTTGCATTACCCTAGAAGTTTAATAGTGCATTTTACTCGCCATTCCACGCGCTTTAGGATGCCGCCTATCAGAGTACGCTATCTGAAATAGGAGCGACGTAAGTTGAACAAATGTGATAGAATTTCGCTGAATTCTTATATTAACCAAAATATAAAATGATCTAATCGGGTCTCTGATTGCCCTACCCTAGAAGTTTAATAGTGCATTTTACTCGCCATTTCATGCGCTTTGAGGTGCCGCTTAGCCCAATACGCTATCTGAAATAGGAGCGACGTAAATTAAACAAATGTGATAGAATTTCGCTGAATTCTTATATTAACCAAAATATAAAATGATCTAATCGGGTCTCTGATTGCCCTATCATAGAAGTTTAATAGTGCATTTTACTCGCCATTCCGCGCGCTTTAAGTAGCCGCCTAGCCCAGTATGCTATCTGAAATAGGAACGTCGTAAATTGTACAAATGTGATAGAATTTTGCTGAATCCTTAAATTAACCATAATATAAAATGATGTAATCGGGTCTCTGTTCGCCCTACCCAAGAAGTTTAATAGTGCATTTCTCTCGTCATTTCATGCGCTTTGAGATGCCGCTTAGGCCAATAGCTATCTGAAATAGGAGCGACGTAAATTGAACAAATGTGATAGAATTTCCCTGAAATCTTATATTAAACAAAATATAAAATGATCTAAACGGGACTCTGAATGCCCTATCATAGACGTTTAGTAGTGCATTTTACTCGCCCTTCCACGCGCTTTAAGATGCCGCCTAGCCCAGTACACTATCTGAAATAGGAGCGACGTTTGTTGAACAAATGTGATAGAATTACGCTGAATTCTTATATTAACCGTAATATAAAATGATCTAATCGGGTCTCTGTTTGCATTACCATAGAAGTTTAATAGTGCATTTTACTCGCCATTTCATGCGCTTTGAGATGCCGCTTAGCCCAATACGCTATCTGCAATAGGATCGACGTAAATTGAACAAATGAGATAGAATTTCGCTGAATTCTTAAATTAACCATAATATAAAGTGATCTAAACTGGTCTCTGTTTGCCCCACCCTAGAAGTTTAATAGTGCATTTTACTCGCCATTTCTTGCGCTTTGAGATGCCGCTTAGCCCAATACGCTAGCTGAAATAGGAGCAACGTAAATTGAACAAATGTGATAGAATTTCGCTGAATTCTTAAATTAACCATATTATAAAATGATCTAATGGGGTCTCTGTTTGCCCTACCCTAGAAGTTTAATAGTGCATTTTACTCGCCATTTCTTGCGCTTTGAGATGCCGCTTAGCCCAATACGCTATCTGAAATAGGAGCGACGTAAATTGAACAAATGTGATAGAATTTCGCTGAATTCTTATAGTAACCAAACTATAAAATGATCTAATCGGGTCTCTGATTGCCCTATCATAGAAGTTTAACAGCGCATTTTGCTCGACATTCCACGCGCTTTAAGATGCCGCCTAGCCCAGTACGCTATCTGAAATAGGAGCGACGTAAGTTGAACAAATGTGATAGAATAACGCTGAATTCTTATATTAACCGTAATATAAAATGATCTAATCGGGTCTCCGTTTGCCTTATCCTAGAAGTTTAATAGTGCATTTTACTGGCCATTTCATGCGCATTGAGATGCCGCTTAGCCCAATACGCTATCTGAAATAGGAGCGATGTAAATTGAACAAATGTGATAGAATTTCGCTGAATTCTTAAATTAACCATAATATAAAATGATCTAATCGGGTCTCTGATTGCCCTATCATAGAAGTTTAATAGTGCATTTTACTCGCCATTCCTCGCGCTTTAAGATGCCGCCTATCCGGGTACGCTATCTGAAATAGGAGCGACGTAAATTGAACAAATGTGATAGAATTTTTCTGAATTCTTAAATTAACCATAATATGAAATGTCCTAATCGGGTCTCTGTTTGCCCTACCCTAGAAGTTTAATAGTGCATTTTACTCGCCATTTCTTGCGCTTTGAGATGCCGCTTAGCCCAATACGCTATCTGACATATCAGCGACGTAAATTGAACAAATGTGAGAGAATTTCGCTGAATTCTTAAATTAACCATAATATAAAATGATCTAATGGGGTCTCTGTTTGCCCTACCCTAGAAGTTTAATAGTGCATTTTACTCGCCATTTCTTGCGCTTTGAGATGCCGCTTAGCACAAGTCGCTATCTGAAATAGGAGCGATGTAAATTGAACAAATGTGATAGAATTTCGCTGAATTCTTATGTTAACCTTAATGTAAAATGATCTAATCGGGTCTTTGTTCGCCCTACCCAAGAAGTTTAATAGTGCATTTCACTCGTCAATTCATGCGCTTTGCGATGCCGCTTAGCCCAATAAGCTATCTGAAATTGGAGCGACATAAATTGAACAAATGTGATAGAATTTCGCTGAATTCTTATATTAACCAAAATATAAAATGATCTAATCGGGTCTCTGATTGCCCTATCATAGAAGTTTAATAATGCATTTTACTCGCCATTCCACGCGCTTTAAGATGCCGCCTAGCCCAGTACGCAATCTGAAATAGGAGCTACGTAAGTTGAACGAATGTGACAGAATTACGCTGATTTCTTATATTAACCGTAATATAAAATGATCTAATCGGGTCTCTGTTTGCCTTATCCTAGAAGTTTAATAGTGCATTTGACTCGCCATTTCATGCGCTTTGAGATGCCTCTTAGCCCAATACGCTATCTGAAATAGGAGCGACGTAAATTGAACAAATGTGATAGAATTTCGCTGAATTCTTATATTAACCAAAATATAAAATGATCTAATCCGGTCTCTGTTTGCCCTACCCTAGAAGTTGAATAGTGCATTGTACGAGCCATTTCTTGCGCTTTGAGATGCAGCTTAGCCCAATACGCTATCTGAAATAGGAGCGACGTAAATTGAACAAATGTGATAGAATTTCGCTGAATTCTTATTTTAACCTTAATGTAAAATGATATAATCGGGTCTTTGTTCGCCCTACCCTAGAAGTTTAATAGTGCATTTCACTCGTCATTTCATGCGCTTTGAGTTGCCGCTCAGCCCAATAAGCTATCTGAAATAGGAGCGACGTAAATTGAACAAATGTGATAGAATTTCCCTGAAATCTTATATTAAACAAAATATAAAATGACCTAAACGGGACTCTGATTGCCCTATCATAGAAGTTTAGTAGTGCATTTTACTCGCCCTTCCACGCGCTTTAAGATGCCGCCTAGCCCAGTACGCTATCTGAAATAGGAGCGACGTAAATTAAACAAATGTGATAGAACTTCGCTGAATTCTTATATTAACCATAATATAAAATGATCTAATCGGGTCTCTGATTGCCCTATCATAGAAGTTTAAGAGTGCATTTTGCTAGCCATTCCACGCGCTTTAAGTTGCCGCCTAGCCCAGTACGCTATCTGAAATAGGAGCTACGTAAGTTGAACAAATGTCACAGAATTACGCTGAATTCTTATGTTAACCGTAATATAAAATGATCTAATCGGGTCTCTGTTTGCCTTATCCTAGAAGTTTAATAGTGCATTTTACTCGCCATTTCATGCGCTTTGAGATGCCGCTTAGCCCAATACGCTATCTGTAATAGGGGCGACGTAAATTGAACAAATGTCATAGCATTTCGCTGAATTCTTATATTAACCAAAATATAAAATGATCTAATCCGGTCTCTGTTTGCCCTACCCTAGAAGTTCAATAGTGCATTGTACGAGCCATTTCTTGCGCTTTTAGATGCAGCATAGCCCAATACGCTATCTGAAATAGGAGCGACGTAAATTGAACAAATGTGATAGAATTTCGCTGAATTCTTATTTTAACCTTAATGTAAAATGATCTAATCGGGTCTTTGTTCGCCCTACCCTAGAAGTTTAATAGTGCATTTCACTCGTCATTTCATGCGCTTTGAGTTGCCGCTTAGCCCAATAAGCTATCTGAAATAGGAGCGACGTAAATTGAACAAATGTGATAGAACTTCGCTGAACTCTTATATTAACCGTAATATAAAATGTTCTTATCGGGTCTCTGATTGCCCCACCCTAGAAGTTTAATAGTGCATTTTACTCGCCCTTTCGTGCGCTCTGACATGCCGCTTAGTCCAATACGCTATCTGAAATAGGAGCGACGTAAATTGAACAAATGTGACAGAATTACGCTGAATTCTTTTATTTACCATAATGTTAAATGATCTAATCGGGTCTCTGTTCGCCCTAGCGTAGAAGCTTAATAGTGCATTTTATTCGTCATTTCATGCGCTTTGAGATGCCGATTAGCCCAATACGCTATCTGAAATAGGAGCGACGCAAATTGAACAAATGCGATAGAATATCGCTGAATTCTTGTATTAACCATAATATAAAATTATGTAATCGGGACTCTGTTCGCCCTACCCAAGAAGTTTAATAGTGCATTTCTCTCGTCATTTCATGCGCTTTGAGATGCCGCTTAGCCCAATAGCTATCTGAAATAGGAGCGACGTAAATTGAACAAATGTGATAGAATTTCCCTGAAATCTTATATTAAACAAAATATAAAATGACCTAAACGGGACTCTGATTGCCCTATCATAGAAGTTTAGTAGTGCATTTTACTCGCCCTTCCACGCGCTTTAAGATGCCGCCTAGCCCAGTACACTATCTGAAATAGGAGCGGCGCATGTTGAACAAATGTGATAGAATTACGCTGCATTCTTATATTAACCGTAATATAAAATGATCTAATCGGGTCTTTGTTCGCATTACCATAGAAGTTTAATAGTGCATTTTATTCGCCATTTCATGCGCTTTGAGATGCCGCTTAGCCCAGTACGCTATCTGCAATAGGATCGACGTAAATTGAACAAATGAGATAGAATTTCGCTGAATTCTTAAATTAACCATAATATAAAGTGATCTAAACTGGTCTCTGTTTGCCCGACCCTAGAAGTTTAATAGTGCATTTTACTCGCCATTTCTTGCGCTTTGAGATGCCGCTTAGCCCAATACGCAATCTGAAATAGGAGCAACGTAAACTGAACAAATGTGATAGAATTTCGCTGAATTCTTAAATTAACCATAATATAAAATGATCTAATGGGGTCTCTGTTTGCCCTACCCTAGAAGTTTAATAGTGCATTTTACTCGCCATTTCTTGCGCTTTGAGATGCCGCTTAGCCCAATACGCAATCTGAAATAGGAGCGCCGTAAATTGAACAAATGTGATAGAATTTCGCTGAATTCTTATATTAACCAAACTATAAAATGATCTAATCGGGTCTCTGATTGCCCTATCATAGAAGTTTAAGAGTGCATTTTGCTCGCCATTCCACGCGCTTTAAGATGCCGCCTAGCCCAGTACGCTATCTGAAATAGGAGCGACGTAAGTTGAACAAATGTGATAGAATAACGCTGAATTCTTATATTAACCGTAATATGAAATGGTCTAATCGGGTCTCCGTTTGCCTTATCCTAGAAGTTTAATAGTGCATTTTACTGGCAATTTCATGCGCATTGAGATGCCGCTTAGCCCAATACGCTATCTGAAATTGGAGCGACGTAAATTGAACAAATGTGATAGAATTTCGCTGAATTCTTATTTTAACCTTAATGTAAAATGATCTAATCGGGTCTCTGTTTGCCCTACCCAAGAAGTTTAATAGTGCATTTCACTCGTCAATTCATGCGCTTTGCAATGCCGCTTAGCCCAATAAGCCATCTGAAATTGGAGCGACGTAAATTGAACAAATGTGATAGAATTTCGCTGAATTCTTATATTAACCAAAATATAAAATGATCTAATCGGGTCTCTGATTGCCCTATCATAGAAGGCTAATAGTGCATTTTACTCGCTATTCCACGCGCTTTAAGATGCCGGCTAGCCCAGTAGGCTATCTGAAATAGGAGTGACGTAAATTGAACAAATGTGATAGAATTACTATTAATTCTTTTATTAACCATAATGTAATATGATCTAATCGGGTCTCTGTTTGCCTTACCCTAGAAGTTTATTAGTGCATTTTACTCGCCATTTCATCCGCTTTGAGATGCCGCTCAGCCCAATACGCTATCTGAAATAGGAGCGACGTAAATCGAACAAATGTGATAGAATTTCGTTGAATTCTTAAATTAACCATAATATACAATGATCTAATCGGGTCTCTGTTCGCCCTAGCCTAGACGTTTAATAGTGCATTTTACTCGCCCTTCCACGCGCTTTAAGATGCCGCCTAGCCCAGTACGCTATCTGAAATACGAGCGACGTAAGTTTAACAAATGTGATAGAATTACGCTGAATTCTTATATTAACCGTAATATAAAATGATCTGATCGGGTCTCTGTTCACCCTAGCCGAGAAGTTTAATAGTGCATTTTATTCGCCATTTCATGCGCTTTGAGATGCCGCTTAGCCCAATACGCTATCTGAAATAGGAGCGACGTAAGTTGAACAAATGTGATAGAATTTCGCTGAATTCTTTTATTAACCATAATGTAAAATGATCTGATCGGGTCTCTGTTCGCCCTAGCCTAGAAGTTTAATAGTGAATTTTATTCGCCACTTCATGCGCTTTGAGATGCCGCTTAGCCGAATACGCTATCTGAAATAGGAGCGACGTAAATTGAACAAATGTGATACAATTTCCCTGAAATCTTATATTAAACAAAATATAAAATGATCTAATCGGGTCTCTGATTGCCCTACCATAGAAGTTTAGTAGAGCATTTTACTCGCCATTCCACGCGCTTTAAGATGCCGCTAAGCCCAATACGCTATCTGGAATAGGAGCGACGTAAATTTAACAAACGTGATAGGATTTCGCTGAATTCTTATATTAACCAAAATATAAAATGATCTAATCGGGTCTCTGATTGCCCTATCATAGAAGTTTAATAGTGCATTGTACTCGCCATTTCATGCGTTTTGAGATGCCGCGTAGCCCAATACGCTATCTGAAATGGGAGCGACGTAAATTGAACAAATGTGATAGAATTTCGCTGAATTCTTAAATTAACCATAATATAAAATGATCTAATCGAGTCTCTGTTCGCCCTACCCTAGAAGTTTAACAGTGCATTTCACTCGACATTTCATGCGCTTTGAGATGCCGCTTAGCCCAATAAGCTATCTGAAATAGGAGCGACGTAAATTGAACAAATGTGATAGAATTTCGCTGAATTCTCATATTAACATTAATGTAAACTGATCTAATCGAGTCTCTCTTCGCCCTACCCTAGAAGTTTAATAGTGCATTTCACTCGACATGTCATGCGCTTTGAGGTGCCGCTTAGCCCAATAAGCTATCTGAAATAGAAGCGACGTAAATTGAACGAATGTGATAGAATTTCGCTGCATTCTTAAATTAACCATAATATAAAATGATCTAATCGGCTCTCTGTTCGCCCTATCATAGAACTTTAATAGTGCATTTTACTCGCCCTTCCACGCGCTTTAAGATGCCGCCTACCGCAGTACGCTATCTGAAATAGGAGCGACGTTAGTTGAACAAATGTGATAGAATTACGCTGAATTCTTATATTAACCGTAATATAAAATGATCTATTCGGGTCTCTGTTCGCCCTACCCTAGAAGTTTAATAGTGCATTTCACTCGCCATTCCATGCGCTTTGAGATGCCGCTTAGCCCAATACGCTATCTGAAATAGGAGCGACGTAAATTGAACAAATGTGATAGAATTTCACTGGATCCTTATATTAACCAAAATATAAAATGATCTAATCGGGTCTCTGATTGCCCTACCCTAGAAGTTTAATAGTGCATTTTACTCACCATTCCACGCGCTTTAAGATGCCGCCTATCCGAGTACGCTATCTGAAATAGGAGCGACGTAAATTGAACAAATGTGATAGAATTTCGCTGAATTCTTATGTTAACCAACATATAAAATGATGTAATCGGGTCTCTGTTCGCCCTACCCAAGAAGTTTAATAGTGCATTTCACTCGTCATTTCATGCGCTTTGAGATGCCGCTTAGCCCAATAGCTATCTGAAATAGGAGCGACGTAAATTGAACAAATGTGATAGAATTTCCCTGAAATCTTATATTAACCGTAATATAAAATGATCTAATCGGGTCTCTGTTTGCATTACCCTAGAAGTTTAATAGTGCATTTTACTCGCCATTCCACGCGCTTTAGGATGCCGCCTATCAGAGTACGCTATCTGAAATAGGAGCGACGAAAGTTGAACAAATGTGATAGAATTTCGCTGAATTCTTATATTAACGAAAATATAAAATGATCTAATCGGGTCTCTGATTGCCCTACCCTAGAAGTTTAATAGTGCATTTTACTCGCCATTTCATGCGCTTTGAGATGCCGCTTAGCCCAATACGCTATCTGATATAGGAGCGACGTAAATTGAACAAATGTGATAGAATTACGCTGAATTCTTATATTAACCAAAATATAAAATGATCTAATCGGGTCTCTGATTGCCCTATCATAGAAGATTAATAGTGCATTTTCTCGCCATTCCACGCGCTTTAAGCTGCCGCCTAGCCCAGTATGCTATCTGTAATAGGAACGACGTAAATTGAACAAATGTGATAGAATTTTGCTGAATTCTTAAATTAACCATAATATAAAATGATCTAATCGGGTCTCTGATTGCCCTACCCTAGAAGTTTAATAGTGCATTTTACTCGTCATTTCATGCGCTTTGAGATGCCGCTTAGCCCAATAAGCTGTCTGAAATAGGAGCGACGTAAATTGAACAAATGTGATAGAAGTTCCCTGAATACTTATATTAACCTTAATGTAAAATGATCTAATCGGGTCTCTGTTCGCCATGCCCTAGAAGTTTAATAGTGCATTTTACTCGCCATTTCATGCGCTTTGAGATGCCGCTTAGCCCAATACGCTATCTGAAATAGGAGCGACGTAAGTTGAACAAATGTGATAGAATTTCGCTGAATTCTTTTATTAACCATAATGTAAAATGATCTGATCGGGTCTCTGTTCGCCCTAGCCTAGAAGTTTAATAGTGAATTTTATTCGCCACTTCATGCGCTTTGAGATGCCGCTTAGCCGAATACGCTATCTGAAATGGGAGCGACGTAAATTGAACAAATGTGATAGAATTTCGCTGAATTCTTAAATTAACCATAATATAAAATGATCTAATCGAGTCTCTGTTCGCCCTACCCTAGAAGTTTAACAGTGCATTTCACTCGACATTTCATGCGCTTTGAGATGCCGCTTAGCCCAATAAGCTATCTGAAATAGGAGCGACGTAAATTGAACAAATGTGATAGAATTTCGCTGAATTCTCATATTAACATTAATGTAAACTGATCTAATCGAGTCTCTCTTCGCCCTACCCTAGAAGTTTAATAGTGCATTTCACTCGACATTTCATGCGCTTTGAGGTGCCGCTTAGCCCAATAAGCTATCTGAAATAGAAGCGACGTAAATTGAACGAATGTGATAGAATTTCGCTGCATTCTTAAATTAACCATAATATAAAATGATCTAATCGGCTCTCTGTTCGCCCTATCATAGAACTTTAATAGTGCATTTTACTCGCCCTTCCACGCGCTTTAAGATGCCGCCTACCGCAGTACGCTATCTGAAATAGGAGCGACGTTAGTTGAACAAATGTGATAGAATTACGCTGAATTCTTATATTAACCGTAATATAAAATGATCTATTCGGGTCTCTGTTCGCCCTACCCTAGAAGTTTAATAGTGCATTTCACTCGCCATTCCATGCGCTTTGAGATGCCGCTTAGCCCAATACGCTATCTGAAATAGGAGCGACGTAAATTGAACAAATGTGATAGAATTTCACTGGATCCTTATATTAACCAAAATATAAAATGATCTAATCGGGTCTCTGATTGCCCTACCCTAGAAGTTTAATAGTGCATTTTACTCACCATTCCACGCGCTTTAAGATGCCGCCTATCCGAGTACGCTATCTGAAATAGGAGCGACGTAAATTGAACAAATGTGATAGAATTTCGCTGAATTCTTATGTTAACCAACATATAAAATGATGTAATCGGGTCTCTGTTCGCCCTACCCAAGAAGTTTAATAGTGCATTTCACTCGTCATTTCATGCGCTTTGAGATGCCGCTTAGCCCAATAGCTATCTGAAATAGGAGCGACGTAAATTGAACAAATGTGATAGAATTTCCCTGAAATCTTATATTAACCGTAATATAAAATGATCTAATCGGGTCTCTGTTTGCATTACCCTAGAAGTTTAATAGTGCATTTTACTCGCCATTCCACGCGCTTTAGGATGCCGCCTATCAGAGTACGCTATCTGAAATAGGAGCGACGAAAGTTGAACAAATGTGATAGAATTTCGCTGAATTCTTATATTAACGAAAATATAAAATGATCTAATCGGGTCTCTGATTGCCCTACCCTAGAAGTTTAATAGTGCATTTTACTCGCCATTTCATGCGCTTTGAGATGCCGCTTAGCCCAATACGCTATCTGAAATAGGAGCGACGTAAATTGAACAAATGTGATAGAATTACGCTGAATTCTTATATTAACCAAAATATAAAATGATCTAATCGGGTCTCTGATTGCCCTATCATAGAAGATTAATAGTGCATTTTCTCGCCATTCCACGCGCTTTAAGCTGCCGCCTAGCCCAGTATGCTATCTGTAATAGGAACGACGTAAATTGAACAAATGTGATAGAATTTTGCTGAATTCTTAAATTAACCATAATATAAAATGATCTAATCGGGTCTCTGATTGCCCTACCCTAGAAGTTTAATAGTGCATTTTACTCGTCATTTCATGCGCTTTGAGATGCCGCTTAGCCCAATAAGCTGTCTGAAATAGGAGCGACGTAAATTGAACAAATGTGATAGAAGTTCCCTGAATACTTATATTAACCTTAATGTAAAATGATCTAATCGGGTCTCTGTTCGCCATGCCCTAGAAGTTTAATAGTGCATTTTACTCGCCATTTCATGCGCTTTGAGATGCCGCTTAGCCCAATACGCTATCTGAAATAGGAGCGACGTAAGTTGAACAAATGTGATAGAATTTCGCTGAATTCTTTTATTAACCATAATGTAAAATGATCTGATCGGGTCTCTGTTCGCCCTAGCCTAGAAGTTTAATAGTGAATTTTATTCGCCACTTCATGCGCTTTGAGATGCCGCTTAGCCGAATACGCTATCTGAAATAGGAGCGACGTAAATTGAACAAATGTGATACAATTTCCCTGAAATCTTATATTAAACAAAATATAAAATGATCTAATCGGGTCTCTGATTGCCCTACCATAGAAGTTTAGTAGAGCATTTTACTCGCCATTCCACGCGCTTTAAGATGCCGCTAAGCCCAATACGCTATCTGAAATAGGAGCGACGTAAATTGAACAAATGTGATAGAATTTCGCTGAATTCTTATATTAACCAAAATATAAAATGATCTAATCGGGTCTCTGATTGCCCTATCATAGAAGTTTAATAGTGCATTGTACTCGCCATTTCATGCGTTTTGAGATGCCGCGTAGCCCAATACGCTATCTGAAATGGGAGCGACGTAAATTGAACAAATGTGATAGAATTTCGCTGAATTCTTAAATTAACCATAATATAAAATGATCTAATCGAGTCTCTGTTCGCCCTACCCTAGAAGTTTAACAGTGCATTTCACTCGACATTTCATGCGCTTTGAGATGCCGCTTAGCCCAATAAGCTATCTGAAATAGGAGCGACGTAAATTGAACAAATGTGATAGAATTTCGCTGAATTCTCATATTAACATTAATGTAAACTGATCTAATCGAGTCTCTCTTCGCCCTACCCTAGAAGTTTAATAGTGCATTTCACTCGACATTTCATGCGCTTTGAGGTGCCGCTTAGCCCAATAAGCTATCTGAAATAGAAGCGACGTAAATTGAACGAATGTGATAGAATTTCGCTGCATTCTTAAATTAACCATAATATAAAATGATCTAATCGGCTCTCTGTTCGCCCTATCATAGAACTTTAATAGTGCATTTTACTCGCCCTTCCACGCGCTTTAAGATGCCGCCTACCGCAGTACGCTATCTGAAATAGGAGCGACGTTAGTTGAATAAATGTGATAGAATTACGCTGAATTCTTATATTAACCGTAATATAAAATGATCTATTCGGGTCTCTGTTCGCCCTACCCTAGAAGTTTAATAGTGCATTTCACTCGCCATTCCATGCGCTTTGAGATGCCGCTTAGCCCAATACGCTATCTGAAATAGGAGCGACGTAAATTGAACAAATGTGATAGAATTTCACTGGATCCTTATATTAACCAAAATATAAAATGATCTAATCGGGTCTCTGATTGCCCTACCCTAGAAGTTTAATAGTGCATTTTACTCACCATTCCACGCGCTTTAAGATGCCGCCCATCCGAGTACGCTATCTGAAATAGGAGCGACGTAAATTGAACAAATGTGATAGAATTTCGCTGAATTCTTATGTTAACCAACATATAAAATGATGTAATCGGGTCTCTGTTCGCCCTACCCAAGAAGTTTAATAGTGCATTTCACTCGTCATTTCATGCGCTTTGAGATGCCGCTTAGCCCAATAGCTATCTGAAATAGGAGCGACGTAAATTGAACAAATGTGATAGAATTTCCCTGAAATCTTATATTAACCGTAATATAAAATGATCTAATCGGGTCTCTGTTTGCATTACCCTAGAAGTTTAATAGTGCATTTTACTCGCCATTCCACGCGCTTTAGGATGCCGCCTATCAGAGTACGCTATCTGAAATAGGAGCGACGTAAGTTGAACAAATGTGATAGAATTTCGCTGAATTCTTATATTAACGAAAATATAAAATGATCTAATCGGGTCTCTGATTGCCCTACCCTAGAAGTTTAATAGTGCATTTTACTCGCCATTTCATGCGCTTTGAGATGCCGCTTAGCCCAATACGCTATCTGATATAGGAGCGACGTAAATTGAACAAATGTGATAGAATTACGCTGAATTCTTATATTAACCAAAATATAAAATGATCTAATCGGGTCTCTGATTGCCCTATCATAGAAGATTAATAGTGCATTTTCTCGCCATTCCACGCGCTTTAAGCTGCCGCCTAGCCCAGTATGCTATCTGTAATAGGAACGACGTAAATTGAACAAATGTGATAGAATTTTGCTGAATTCTTAAATTAACCATAATATAGAATGATCTAATCGGGTCTCTGATTGCCCTACCCTAGAAGTTTAATAGTGCATTTTACTCGTCATTTCATGCGCTTTGAGATGCCGCTTAGCCCAATAAGCTGTCTGAAATAGGAGCGACGTAAATTGAACAAATGTGATAGAATTTCCCTGAAATGTTATAGTAAACAAAATATAAAATGATCTATTCGGAACTCTGATTGCCCTATCATAGAAGTTTAGTAGTGCATTTTACTCGCCGTTCCACGCGCTTTAAGATGCCGCCTACTGCAGTACGCTATCTGAAATAGGAGCGACGTTAGTTGAACAAATGTGATAGAATTACGCTGAATTCCTATATTAACCGTAATATAAAATGATCTAATCGGGTCTCTGATTGCCCTATCATAGAAGTTTAATAGTGCATTTTGCTCGCCATTCCTCGCGCTTTAAGCTGCCGCCTATCCGGGTACGCTATCTGAAATAGGAGCTACGTAAGTTGAACAAATGTCACAGAATTACGCTGAATTCTTATGTTAACCGTAATACGAAATGATCTAATCGGGTCTCTGTTTGCCTTATCCTAGAAGTTTAATAGTGCATTTTACACGCCATTTCATGCGTTTTGAGATGCCGCTTAGCCCAATACGCTATCTGAAATAGGAGCGACGTAAATTGAACAAATGTGATAGAATTTCGCTGAATTCTTATATTAACCAAAATATAAAATGATCTTATCGGGTCTCTGATTGCCCTACCCTAGAAGTTTAATAGTGCATTTTACTCGCCCTTTCGTGCGCTTTGAGATGCCGCTTAGCCCAGTACGCTATCTGAAACAGGAGCTACGTAAGTTGAACAAATGTCACAGAATTACGCAGAATTCTTAAATTAACCATAATATGTAATGACCTAATCGGGTCTCTGTTTGCCCTACCCTAGAAGTTCAATAGTGCATTTTACTCGCCATTTCTTGCGCTTTGAGATGCCGCTTAGCCCAATACGCTATCTGAAATATCAGCGACGTAAATTGAACAAATGTGAGAGAATTTCGCTGAATTCTTAAATTAACCTTAATGTAAAATGATCTAATCGGGTCTTTGTTCGCCCTGCCCTAGAAGTTTAATAGTGCATTTTACTCGCCACTTCATGCGTTTTGAGATGCCGCTTAGCCCAATAAGCTATCTGAAATAGGAGCGACGTAAATTGAACAAATGTGATAGAATTTCGCTGAATTCTTATAGTAACCAAAATATAAAATGATCTAATCGGGTCTCTGATTGCCCTATCATAGAAGTTTAATAGTGCATTGTACTCGCCATTTCATGCGTTTTGAGATGCCGCGTAGCCCAATACGCTATCTGAAATGGGAGCGACGTAAATTGAACAAATGTGATAGAGTTTCGCTGAATTCTTAAATTAACCATAATATAAAATGATCTAATCGAGTCTCTGTTCGCTCTACCCTAGAAGTTTAACAGTGCATTTCACTCGACATTTCATGCGCTTTGAGATGCCGCTTAGCCCAATAAGCTATCTGAAATAGGAGCGACGTAAATTGAACAAATGTGATAGAATTTCGCTGAATTCTCATATTAACATTAATGTAAACTGATCTAATCGAGTCTCTCTTCGCCCTACCCTAGAAGTTTAATTGTGCATTTCACTCGACATGTCATGCGCTTTGAGGTGCCGCTTAGCCCAATAAGCTATCTGAAATAGGAGCGACGTAAATTGAACAAATGTGATAGAATTTCACTGAATTCTTATATTAACCAAAATATAAAATGATCTAATCGGGTCTCTGATTGCCCTATCATAGAAGTGTAATAGTGCATTTTACTCGTCATTTCATGCGCTTTGAGATGCCGCTTTGCCCAATACGCTATCTGAAATAGAAGCGACGTAAATTGAACGAATGTGATAGAATTTCGCTGCATTCTTAAATTAACCATAATATAAAATGATCTAATCGGGTCTCTGTTCGCCCTATCATAGAACTTTAATAGTGCATTTTACTCGCCCTTCCACGCGCTTGAAGATGCCGTCTAGCCCAGTACGCCATCTGAAATAGGAGCGACGTAAATTGAACAAATGTGATAGAATTTCCCTGAAATGTTATAGTAAACAAAATATAAAATGATCTATTCGGAACTCTGATTGCCCTATCATAGAAGTTTAGTAGTGCATTTTACTCGCCGTTCCACGCGCTTTAAGATGCCGCCTACCGCAGTACGCTATCTGAAATAGGAGCGACGTTAGTTGAACAAATGTGATAGAATTACGCTGAATTCTTATATTAACCGTAATATAAAATGATCTATTCGGGTCTCTGTTCGCCCTACCCTAGAAGTTTAATAGTGCATTTCACTCGCCATTCCATGCGCTTTGAGATGCCGCTTAGCCCAATACGCTATCTGAAATAGGAGCGACGTAAATTGAACAAATGTGATAGAATTTCCCTGAAATCTTATATTAACCGTAATATAAAATGATCTAATCGGGTCTCTGTTTGCATTACCCTAGAAGTTTAATAGTGCATTTTACTCGCCATTCCACGCGCTTTAGGATGCCGCCTATCAGAGTACGCTATCTGAAATAGGAGCGACGTAAGTTGAACAAATGTGATAGAATTTCGCTGAATTCTTATATTAACGAAAATATAAAATGATCTAATCGGGTCTCTGATTGCCCTACCCTAGAAGTTTAATAGTGCATTTTACTCGCCATTTCATGCGCTTTGAGATGCCGCTTAGCCCAATACGCTATCTGATATAGGAGCGACGTAAATTGAACAAATGTGATAGAATTACGCTGAATTCTTATATTAACCAAAATATAAAATGATCTAATCCGGTCTCTGATTGCCCTATCATAGAAGATTAATAGTGCATTTTCTCGCCATTCCACGCGCTTTAAGCTGCCGCCTAGCCCAGTATGCTATCTGTAATAGGAACGACGTAAATTGAACAAATGTGATAGAATTTTGCTGAATTCTTAAATTAACCATAATATAAAATGATCTAATCGGGTCTCTGATTGCCCTACCCTAGAAGTTTAATAGTGCATTTTACTCGCCATTTCATGCGCTTTGAGATGCCGCTTAGCCCAATACGCTATCTGAAATAGGAGCGACGTAAATTAAACAAATGTGATAGAATTTCGCTGAATTCTTATATTAACCAAAATATAAAATGATCTAATCGGGTCTCTGATTGCCCTATCATAGAAGTTTAATAGTGCATTTTGCTCGCCATTCCTCGCGCTTTAAGATGCCGCCTATCCGGGTACGCTATCTGAAATAGGAGCTACGTAAGTTGAACAAATGTCACAGAATTACGCTGAATTCTTATGTTAACCGTAATACGAAATGATCTAAGCGGGTCTCTGTTTGCCTTATCCTAGAAGTTTAATAGTGCATTTTACACGCCATTTCATGCGTTTTGAGATGCCGCTTAGCCCAATACGCTATCTGAAATAGGAGCGACGTAAATTGAACAAATGTGATAGAATTTCGCTGAATTCTTATATTAACCAAAATATAAAATGATCTTATCGGGTCTCTGATTGCCCTACCCTAGAAGTTTAATAGTGCATTTTACTCGCCCTTTCGTGCGCTTTGAGATGCCGCTTAGCCCAGTACGCTATCTGAAACAGGAGCTACGTAAGTTGAACAAATGTCACAGAATTACGCAGAATTCTTAAATTAACCATAATATGTAATGACCTAATCGGGTCTCTGTTTGCCCTACCCTAGAAGTTTAATAGTGCATTTTACTCGCCATTTCTTGCGCTTTGAGATGCAGCTTAGCCCAATACGCTATCTGAAATATCAGCGACGTAAATTGAACAAATGTGAGAGAATTTCGCTGAATTCTTAAATTAACCTTAATGTAAAATGATCTAATCGGGTCTTTGTTCGCCCTGCCCTAGAAGTTTAATAGTGCATTTTACTCGCCACTTCATGCGTTTTGAGATGCCGCTTAGCCCAATAAGCTATCTGAAATAGGAGCGACGTAAATTGAACAAATGTGATAGAATTTCGCTGAATTCTTATAGTAACCAAAATATAAAATGATCTAATCGGGTCTCTGATTGCCCTATCATAGAAGTTTAATAGTGCATTGTACTCGCCATTTCATGCGTTTTGAGATGCCGCGTAGCCCAATACGCTATCTGAAATGGGAGCGACGTAAATTGAACAAATGTGATAGAGTTTCGCTGAATTCTTAAATTAACCATAATATAAAATGATCTAATCGAGTCTCTGTTCGCTCTACCCTAGAAGTTTAACAGTGCATTTCACTCGACATTTCATGCGCTTTGAGATGCCGCTTAGCCCAATAAGCTATCTGAAATAGGAGCGACGTAAATTGAACAAATGTGATAGAATTTCGCTGAATTCTCATATTAACATTAATGTAAACTGATCTAATCGAGTCTCTCTTCGCCCTACCCTAGAAGTTTAATTGTGCATTTCACTCGACATTTCATGCGCTTTGAGGTGCCGCTTAGCCCAATAAGCTATCTGAAATAGGAGCGACGTAAATTGAACAAATGTGATAGAATTTCACTGAATTCTTATATTAACCAAAATATAAAATGATCTAATCGGGTCTCTGATTGCCCTATCATAGAAGTGTAATAGTGCATTTTACTCACCATTCCACGCGCTTTAAGATGCCGCCTATCCGAGTACGCTATCTGAAATAGGAGCGACGTAAATTGAACAAATGTGATAGAATTTCGCTGAATTCTTATGTTAACCAACATATAAAATGATGTAATCGGGTCTCTGTTCGCCCTACCCAAGAAGTTTAATAGTGCATTTCACTCGTCATTTCATGCGCTTTGAGATGCCGCTTAGCCCAATAGCTATCTGAAATAGGAGCGACGTAAATTGAACAAATGTGATAGAATTTCCCTGAAATCTTATATTAACCGTAATATAAAATGATCTAATCGGGTCTCTGTTTGCATTACCCTAGAAGTTTAATAGTGCATTTTACTCGCCATTCCACGCGCTTTAGGATGCCGCCTATCAGAGTACGCTATCTGAAATAGGAGCGACGTAAGTTGAACAAATGTGATAGAATTTCGCTGAATTCTTATATTAACGAAAATATAAAATGATCTAATCGGGTCTCTGATTGCCCTACCCTAGAAGTTTAATAGTGCATTTTACTCGCCATTTCATGCGCTTTGAGATGCCGCTTAGCCCAATACGCTATCTGATATAGGAGCGACGTAAATTGAACAAATGTGATAGAATTACGCTGAATTCTTATATTAACCAAAATATAAAATGATCTAATCGGGTCTCTGATTGCCCTATCATAGAAGATTAATAGTGAATTTTCTCGCCATTCCACGCGCTTTAAGCTGCCGCCTAGCCCAGTATGCTATCTGTAATAGGAACGACGTAAATTGAACAAATGTGATAGAATTTTGCTGAATTCTTAAATTAACCATAATATAAAATGATCTAATCGGGTCTCTGATTGCCCTACCCTAGAAGTTTAATAGTGCATTTTACTCGTCATTTCATGCGCTTTGAGATGCCGCTTAGCCCAATAAGCTGTCTGAAATAGGAGCGACGTAAATTGAACAAATGTGATAGAAGTTCCCTGAATACTTATATTAACCTTAATGTAAAATGATCTAATCGGGTCTCTGTTCGCCATGCCCTAGAAGTTTAATAGTGCATTTTACTCGCCATTTCATGCGCTTTGAGATGCCGCTTAGCCCAATACGCTATCTGAAATAGGAGCGACGTAAGTTGAACAAATGTGATAGAATTTCGCTGAATTCTTTTATTAACCATAATGTAAAATGATCTGATCGGGTCTCTGTTCGCCCTAGCCTAGAAGTTTAATAGTGAATTTTATTCGCCACTTCATGCGCTTTGAGATGCCGCTTAGCCGAATACGCTATCTGAAATGGGAGCGACGTAAATTGAACAAATGTGATAGAATTTCGCTGAATTCTTAAATTAACCATAATATAAAATGATCTAATCGAGTCTCTGTTCGCCCTACCCTAGAAGTTTAACAGTGCATTTCACTCGACATTTCATGCGCTTTGAGATGCCGCTTAGCCCAATAAGCTATCTGAAATAGGAGCGACGTAAATTGAACAAATGTGATAGAATTTCGCTGAATTCTCATATTAACATTAATGTAAACTGATCTAATCGAGTCTCTCTTCGCCCTACCCTAGAAGTTTAATAGTGCATTTCACTCGACATTTCATGCGCTTTGAGGTGCCGCTTAGCCCAATAAGCTATCTGAAATAGAAGCGACGTAAATTGAACGAATGTGATAGAATTTCGCTGCATTCTTAAATTAACCATAATATAAAATGATCTAATCGGCTCTCTGTTCGCCCTATCATAGAACTTTAATAGTGCATTTTACTCGCCCTTCCACGCGCTTTAAGATGCCGCCTACCGCAGTACGCTATCTGAAATAGGAGCGACGTTAGTTGAACAAATGTGATAGAATTACGCTGAATTCTTATATTAACCGTAATATAAAATGATCTATTCGGGTCTCTGTTCGCCCTACCCTAGAAGTTTAATAGTGCATTTCACTCGCCATTCCATGCGCTTTGAGATGCCGCTTAGCCCAATACGCTATCTGAAATAGGAGCGACGTAAATTGAACAAATGTGATAGAATTTCACTGGATCCTTATATTAACCAAAATATAAAATGATCTAATCGGGTCTCTGATTGCCCTACCCTAGAAGTTTAATAGTGCATTTTACTCACCATTCCACGCGCTTTAAGATGCCGCCTATCCGAGTACGCTATCTGAAATAGGAGCGACGTAAATTGAACAAATGTGATAGAATTTCGCTGAATTCTTATGTTAACCAACATATAAAATGATGTAATCGGGTCTCTGTTCGCCCTACCCAAGAAGTTTAATAGTGCATTTCACTCGTCATTTCATGCGCTTTGAGATGCCGCTTAGCCCAATAGCTATCTGAAATAGGAGCGACGTAAATTGAACAAATGTGATAGAATTTCCCTGAAATCTTATATTAACCGTAATATAAAATGATCTAATCGGGTCTCTGTTTGCATTACCCTAGAAGTTTAATAGTGCATTTTACTCGCCATTCCACGCGCTTTAGGATGCCGCCTATCAGAGTACGCTATCTGAAATAGGAGCGACGAAAGTTGAACAAATGTGATAGAATTTCGCTGAATTCTTATATTAACGAAAATATAAAATGATCTAATCGGGTCTCTGATTGCCCTACCCTAGAAGTTTAATAGTGCATTTTACTCGCCATTTCATGCGCTTTGAGATGCCGCTTAGCCCAATACGCTATCTGATATAGGAGCGACGTAAATTGAACAAATGTGATAGAATTACGCTGAATTCTTATATTAACCAAAATATAAAATGATCTAATCGGGTCTCTGATTGCCCTATCATAGAAGATTAATAGTGCATTTTCTCGCCATTCCACGCGCTTTAAGCTGCCGCCTAGCCCAGTATGCTATCTGTAATAGGAACGACGTAAATTGAACAAATGTGATAGAATTTTGCTGAATTCTTAAATTAACCATAATATAAAATGATCTAATCGGGTCTCTGATTGCCCTACCCTAGAAGTTTAATAGTGCATTTTACTCGTCATTTCATGCGCTTTGAGATGCCGCTTAGCCCAATAAGCTGTCTGAAATAGGAGCGACGTAAATTGAACAAATGTGATAGAAGTTCCCTGAATACTTATATTAACCTTAATGTAAAATGATCTAATCGGGTCTCTGTTCGCCATGCCCTAGAAGTTTAATAGTGCATTTTACTCGCCATTTCATGCGCTTTGAGATGCCGCTTAGCCCAATACGCTATCTGAAATAGGAGCGACGTAAGTTGAACAAATGTGATAGAATTTCGCTGAATTCTTTTATTAACCATAATGTAAAATGATCTGATCGGGTCTCTGTTCGCCCTAGCCTAGAAGTTTAATAGTGAATTTTATTCGCCACTTCATGCGCTTTGAGATGCCGCTTAGCCGAATACGCTATCTGAAATAGGAGCGACGTAAATTGAACAAATGTGATACAATTTCCCTGAAATCTTATATTAAACAAAATATAAAATGATCTAATCGGGTCTCTGATTGCCCTACCATAGAAGTTTAGTAGAGCATTTTACTCGCCATTCCACGCGCTTTAAGATGCCGCTAAGCCCAATACGCTATCTGAAATAGGAGCGACGTAAATTGAACAAATGTGATAGAATTTCGCTGAATTCTTATATTAACCAAAATATAAAATGATCTAATCGGGTCTCTGATTGCCCTATCATAGAAGTTTAATAGTGCATTGTACTCGCCATTTCATGCGTTTTGAGATGCCGCGTAGCCCAATACGCTATCTGAAATGGGAGCGACGTAAATTGAACAAATGTGATAGAATTTCGCTGAATTCTTAAATTAACCATAATATAAAATGATCTAATCGAGTCTCTGTTCGCCCTACCCTAGAAGTTTAACAGTGCATTTCACTCGACATTTCATGCGCTTTGAGATGCCGCTTAGCCCAATAAGCTATCTGAAATAGGAGCGACGTAAATTGAACAAATGTGATAGAATTTCGCTGAATTCTCATATTAACATTAATGTAAACTGATCTAATCGAGTCTCTCTTCGCCCTACCCTAGAAGTTTAATAGTGCATTTCACTCGACATTTCATGCGCTTTGAGGTGCCGCTTAGCCCAATAAGCTATCTGAAATAGAAGCGACGTAAATTGAACGAATGTGATAGAATTTCGCTGCATTCTTAAATTAACCATAATATAAAATGATCTAATCGGCTCTCTGTTCGCCCTATCATAGAACTTTAATAGTGCATTTTACTCGCCCTTCCACGCGCTTTAAGATGCCGCCTACCGCAGTACGCTATCTGAAATAGGAGCGACGTTAGTTGAATAAATGTGATAGAATTACGCTGAATTCTTATATTAACCGTAATATAAAATGATCTATTCGGGTCTCTGTTCGCCCTACCCTAGAAGTTTAATAGTGCATTTCACTCGCCATTCCATGCGCTTTGAGATGCCGCTTAGCCCAATACGCTATCTGAAATAGGAGCGACGTAAATTGAACAAATGTGATAGAATTTCACTGGATCCTTATATTAACCAAAATATAAAATGATCTAATCGGGTCTCTGATTGCCCTACCCTAGAAGTTTAATAGTGCATTTTACTCACCATTCCACGCGCTTTAAGATGCCGCCCATCCGAGTACGCTATCTGAAATAGGAGCGACGTAAATTGAACAAATGTGATAGAATTTCGCTGAATTCTTATGTTAACCAACATATAAAATGATGTAATCGGGTCTCTGTTCGCCCTACCCAAGAAGTTTAATAGTGCATTTCACTCGTCATTTCATGCGCTTTGAGATGCCGCTTAGCCCAATAGCTATCTGAAATAGGAGCGACGTAAATTGAACAAATGTGATAGAATTTCCCTGAAATCTTATATTAACCGTAATATAAAATGATCTAATCGGGTCTCTGTTTGCATTACCCTAGAAGTTTAATAGTGCATTTTACTCGCCATTCCACGCGCTTTAGGATGCCGCCTATCAGAGTACGCTATCTGAAATAGGAGCGACGTAAGTTGAACAAATGTGATAGAATTTCGCTGAATTCTTATATTAACGAAAATATAAAATGATCTAATCGGGTCTCTGATTGCCCTACCCTAGAAGTTTAATAGTGCATTTTACTCGCCATTTCATGCGCTTTGAGATGCCGCTTAGCCCAATACGCTATCTGATATAGGAGCGACGTAAATTGAACAAATGTGATAGAATTACGCTGAATTCTTATATTAACCAAAATATAAAATGATCTAATCGGGTCTCTGATTGCCCTATCATAGAAGATTAATAGTGCATTTTCTCGCCATTCCACGCGCTTTAAGCTGCCGCCTAGCCCAGTATGCTATCTGTAATAGGAACGACGTAAATTGAACAAATGTGATAGAATTTTGCTGAATTCTTAAATTAACCATAATATAGAATGATCTAATCGGGTCTCTGATTGCCCTACCCTAGAAGTTTAATAGTGCATTTTACTCGTCATTTCATGCGCTTTGAGATGCCGCTTAGCCCAATAAGCTGTCTGAAATAGGAGCGACGTAAATTGAACAAATGTGATAGAATTTCCCTGAAATGTTATAGTAAACAAAATATAAAATGATCTATTCGGAACTCTGATTGCCCTATCATAGAAGTTTAGTAGTGCATTTTACTCGCCGTTCCACGCGCTTTAAGATGCCGCCTACTGCAGTACGCTATCTGAAATAGGAGCGACGTTAGTTGAACAAATGTGATAGAATTACGCTGAATTCCTATATTAACCGTAATATAAAATGATCTAATCGGGTCTCTGATTGCCCTATCATAGAAGTTTAATAGTGCATTTTGCTCGCCATTCCTCGCGCTTTAAGATGCCGCCTATCCGGGTACGCTATCTGAAATAGGAGCTACGTAAGTTGAACAAATGTCACAGAATTACGCTGAATTCTTATGTTAACCGTAATACGAAATGATCTAATCGGGTCTCTGTTTGCCTTATCCTAGAAGTTTAATAGTGCATTTTACACGCCATTTCATGCGTTTTGAGATGCCGCTTAGCCCAATACGCTATCTGAAATAGGAGCGACGTAAATTGAACAAATGTGATAGAATTTCGCTGAATTCTTATATTAACCAAAATATAAAATGATCTTATCGGGTCTCTGATTGCCCTACCCTAGAAGTTTAATAGTGCATTTTACTCGCCCTTTCGTGCGCTTTGAGATGCCGCTTAGCCCAGTACGCTATCTGAAACAGGAGCTACGTAAGTTGAACAAATGTCACAGAATTACGCAGAATTCTTAAATTAACCATAATATGTAATGACCTAATCGGGTCTCTGTTTGCCCTACCCTAGAAGTTCAATAGTGCATTTTACTCGCCATTTCTTGCGCTTTGAGATGCCGCTTAGCCCAATACGCTATCTGAAATATCAGCGACGTAAATTGAACAAATGTGAGAGAATTTCGCTGAATTCTTAAATTAACCTTAATGTAAAATGATCTAATCGGGTCTTTGTTCGCCCTGCCCTAGAAGTTTAATAGTGCATTTTACTCGCCACTTCATGCGTTTTGAGATGCCGCTTAGCCCAATAAGCTATCTGAAATAGGAGCGACGTAAATTGAACAAATGTGATAGAATTTCGCTGAATTCTTATAGTAACCAAAATATAAAATGATCTAATCGGGTCTCTGATTGCCCTATCATAGAAGTTTAATAGTGCATTGTACTCGCCATTTCATGCGTTTTGAGATGCCGCGTAGCCCAATACGCTATCTGAAATGGGAGCGACGTAAATTGAACAAATGTGATAGAGTTTCGCTGAATTCTTAAATTAACCATAATATAAAATGATCTAATCGAGTCTCTGTTCGCTCTACCCTAGAAGTTTAACAGTGCATTTCACTCGACATTTCATGCGCTTTGAGATGCCGCTTAGCCCAATAAGCTATCTGAAATAGGAGCGACGTAAATTGAACAAATGTGATAGAATTTCGCTGAATTCTCATATTAACATTAATGTAAACTGATCTAATCGAGTCTCTCTTCGCCCTACCCTAGAAGTTTAATTGTGCATTTCACTCGACATGTCATGTGAGGTGCCCGCTTAGCCCAATAAGCTATCTGAAATAGGAGCGACGTAAATTGAACAAATGTGATAGAATTTCACTGAATTCTTATATTAACCAAAATATAAAATGATCTAATCGGGTCTCTGATTGCCCTATCATAGAAGTGTAATAGTGCATTTTTACTCGTCATTTCATGCGCTTTGAGATGCCGCTTTGCCCAATACGCTATCTGAAATAGAAGCGACGTAAATTGAACGAATGTGATAGAATTTCGCTGCATTCTTAAATTAACCATAATATAAAATGATCTAATCGGGTCTCTGTTCGCCCTATCATAGAACTTTAATAGTGCATTTTACTCGCCCTTTCCACGCGCTTGAAGATGCCGTCTAGCCCAGTACGCCATCTGGAAATAGGAGCGACGTAAATTGAACAAATGTGATAGAAGTTCCCTGAATACTTATATTAACCTTAATGTAAAATGATCTAATCGGGGTCTCTGTTCGCCATGCCCTAGAAGTTTAATAGTGCATTTTACTCGCCATTTCATGCGCTTTGAGATGCCGCTTAGCCCAATACGCTATCTGAAATAGGAGCGACGTAAATTGAACAAATGTGATAGAATTTCCCTGAAATGTTATAGTAAACAAAATATAAAATGATCTATTCGGAACTCTGATTGCCCTATCATAGAAGTTTAGTAGTGCATTTTACTCGCCGTTCCACGCGCTTTAAGATGCCGCCTACCGCAGTACGCTATCTGAAATAGGAGCGACGTTAGTTGAACAAATGTGATAGAATTACGCTGAATTCTTATATTAACCGTAATATAAAATGATCTATTCGGGTCTCTGTTCGCCCTACCCTAGAAGTTTAATAGTGCATTTCACTCGCCATTCCATGCGCTTTGAGATGCCGCTTAGCCCAATACGCTATCTGAAATAGGAGCGACGTAAATTGAACAAATGTGATAGAATTTCACTGGATCCTTATATTAACCAAAATATAAAATGATCTAATCGGGTCTCTGATTGCCCTACCCTAGAAGTTTAATAGTGCATTTTACTCACCATTCCACGCGCTTTAAGATGCCGCCTATCCGAGTACGCTATCTGAAATAGGAGCGACGTAAATTGAACAAATGTGATAGAATTTCGCTGAATTCTTATGTTAACCAACATATAAAATGATGTAATCGGGTCTCTGTTCGCCCTACCCAAGAAGTTTAATAGTGCATTTCACTCGTCATTTCATGCGCTTTGAGATGCCGCTTAGCCCAATAGCTATCTGAAATAGGAGCGACGTAAATTGAACAAATGTGATAGAATTTCCCTGAAATCTTATATTAACCGTAATATAAAATGATCTAATCGGGTCTCTGTTTGCATTACCCTAGAAGTTTAATAGTGCATTTTACTCGCCATTCCACGCGCTTTAGGATGCCGCCTATCAGAGTACGCTATCTGAAATAGGAGCGACGTAAGTTGAACAAATGTGATAGAATTTCGCTGAATTCTTATATTAACGAAAATATAAAATGATCTAATCGGGTCTCTGATTGCCCTACCCTAGAAGTTTAATAGTGCATTTTACTCGCCATTTCATGCGCTTTGAGATGCCCCTTAGCCCAATACGCTATCTGATATAGGAGCGACGTAAATTGAACAAATGTGATAGAATTACGCTGAATTCTTATATTAACCAAAATATAAAATGATCTAATCCGGTCTCTGATTGCCCTATCATAGAAGATTAATAGTGCATTTTCTCGCCATTCCACGCGCTTTAAGCTGCCGCCTAGCCCAGTATGCTATCTGTAATAGGAACGACGTAAATTGAACAAATGTGATAGAATTTTGCTGAATTCTTAAATTAACCATAATATAAAATGATCTAATCGGGTCTCTGATTGCCCTACCCTAGAAGTTTAATAGTGCATTTTACTCGTCATTTCATGCGCTTTGAGATGCCGCTTAGCCCAATAAGCTGTCTGAAATAGGAGCGACGTAAATTGAACAAATGTGATAGAATTTCCCTGAAATGTTATAGTAAACAAAATATAAAATGATCTATTCGGAACTCTGATTGCCCTATCATAGAAGTTTAGTAGTGCATTTTACTCGCCGTTCCACGCGCTTTAAGATGCCGCCTACTGCAGTACGCTATCTGAAATAGGAGCGACGTTAGTTGAACAAATGTGATAGAATTACGCTGAATTCCTATATTAACCGTAATATAAAATGATCTAATCGGGTCTCTGTTTGCATTACCCTAGAAGTTTAATAGTGCATTTTACTCGCCATTCCACGCGCTTTAAGGGTGCCGCCTATCAGAGTACGCTATCTGAAATAGGAGCGACGTAAGTTGAACAAATGTGATAGAATTTCGCTGAATTCTTATATTAACCAAAATATAAAATGATCTAATCGGGTCTCTGATTGCCCTACCCTAGAAGTTTAATAGTGCATTTTACTCGCCATTTCATGCGCTTTGAGATGCCGCTTAGCCCAATACGCTATCTGAAATAGGAGCGACGTAAATTAAACAAATGTGATAGAATTTCGCTGAATTCTTATATTAACCAAAATATAAAATGATCTAATCGGGTCTCTGATTGCCCTATCATAGAAGTTTAATAGTGCATTTTGCTCGCCATTCCTCGCGCTTTAAGATGCCGCCTATCCGGGTACGCTATCTGAAATAGGAGCTACGTAAGTTGAACAAATGTCACAGAATTACGCTGAATTCTTATGTTAACCGTAATACGAAATGATCTAAGCGGGTCTCTGTTTGCCTTATCCTAGAAGTTTAATAGTGCATTTTACACGCCATTTCATGCGTTTTGAGATGCCGCTTAGCCCAATACGCTATCTGAAATAGGAGCGACGTAAATTGAACAAATGTGATAGAATTTCGCTGAATTCTTATATTAACCAAAATATAAAATGATCTTATCGGGTCTCTGATTGCCCTACCCTAGAAGTTTAATAGTGCATTTTACTCGCCCTTTCGTGCGCTTTGAGATGCCGCTTAGCCCAGTACGCTATCTGAAACAGGAGCTACGTAAGTTGAACAAATGTCACAGAATTACGCAGAATTCTTAAATTAAACCATAATATGTAATGACCTAATCGGGTCTCTGTTTGCCCTACCCTAGAAGTTTAATAGTGCATTTTACTCGCCATTTCTTGCGCTTTGAGATGCAGCTTAGCCCAATACGCTATCTGAATATCAGCGACGTAAATTGAACAAATGTGAGAGAATTTCGCTGAATTCTTAAATTAACCTTAATGTAAAATGATCTAATCGGGTCTTTGTTCGCCCTGCCCTAGAAGTTTAATAGTGCATTTTACTCGCCACTTCATGCGTTTTGAGTTGCCGCTTAGCCCAATAAGCTATCTGAAATAGGAGCGACGTAAATTGAACAAATGTGATAGAATTTCGCTGCATTCTTATAGTAACCAAAATATAAAATGATCTAATCGGGTCTCTGATTGCCCTATCATAGAAGTTTAATAGTGCATTGTACTCGCCATTTCATGCGTTTTGAGATGCCGCGTAGCCCAATACGCTATCTGAAATGGGAGCGACGTAAATTGAACAAATGTGATAGAGTTTCGCTGAATTCTTAAATTAACCATAATATAAAATGATCTAATCGAGTCTCTGTTCGCTCTACCCTAGAAGTTTAACAGTGCATTTCACTCGACATTTCATGCGCTTTGAGATGCCGCTTAGCCCAATAAGCTATCTGAAATAGGAGCGACGTAAATTGAACAAATGTGATAGAATTTCGCTGAATTCTCATATTAACATTAATGTAAACTGATCTAATCGAGTCTCTCTTCGCCCTACCCTAGAAGTTTAATTGTGCATTTCACTCGACATTTCATGCGCTTTGAGGTGCCGCTTAGCCCAATAAGCTATCTGAAATAGGAGCGACGTAAATTGAACAAATGTGATAGAATTTCACTGAATTCTTATATTAACCAAAATATAAAATGATCTAATCGGGTCTCTGATTGCCCTATCATAGAAGTGTAATAGTGCATTTTACTCACCATTCCACGCGCTTTAAGATGCCGCCTATCCGAGTACGCTATCTGAAATAGGAGCGACGTAAATTGAACAAATGTGATAGAATTTCGCTGAATTCTTATGTTAACCAACATATAAAATGATGTAATCGGGTCTCTGTTCGCCCTACCCAAGAAGTTTATTAGTGCATTTCACTCGTCATTTCATGCGCTTTGAGATGCCGCTTAGCCCAATAGCTATCTGAAATAGGAGCGACGTAAATTGAACAAATGTGATAGAATTTCCTGAAATCTTATATTAACCGTAATATAAAATGATCTAATCGGGTCTCTGTTTGCATTACCCTAGAAGTTTAATAGTGCATTTTACTCGCCATTCCACGCGCTTTAGGATGCCGCCTATCAGAGTACGCTATCTGAAATAGGAGCGACGTAAGTTGAACAAATGTGATAGAATTTCGCTGAATTCTTATATTAACGAAAATATAAAATGATCTAATCGGGTCTCTGATTGCCCTACCCTAGAAGTTTAATAGTGCATTTTACTCGCCATTTCATGCGCTTTGAGATGCCGCTTAGCCCAATACGCTATCTGATATAGGAGCGACGTAAATTGAACAAATGTGATAGAATTACGCTGAATTCTTATATTAACCAAAATATAAAATGATCTAATCGGGTCTCTGATTGCCCTATCATAGAAGATTAATAGTGCATTTTCTCGCCATTCCACGCGCTTTAAGCTGCCGCCTAGCCCAGTATGCTATCTGTAATAGGAACGACGTAAATTGAACAAATGTGATAGAATTTTGCTGAATTCTTAAATTAACCATAATATAAAATGATCTAATCGGGTCTCTGATTGCCCTACCCTAGAAGTTTAATAGTGCATTTTACTCGTCATTTCATGCGCTTTGAGATGCCGCTTAGCCCAATAAGCTGTCTGAAATAGGAGCGACGTAAATTGAACAAATGTGATAGAATTTCCCTGAAATGTTATAGTAAACAAAATATAAAATGATCTATTCGGAACTCTGATTGCCCTATCATAGAAGTTTAGTAGTGCATTTTACTCGCCGTTCCACGCGCTTTAAGATGCCGCCTACTGCAGTACGCTATCTGAAATAGGAGCGACGTTAGTTGAACAAATGTGATAGAATTACGCTGAATTCCTATATTAACCGTAATATAAAATGATCTAATCGGGTCTCTGTTTGCATTACCCTAGAAGTTTAATAGTGCATTTTACTCGCCATTCCACGCGCTTTAGGGTGCCGCCTATCAGAGTACGCTATCTGAAATAGGAGCGACGTAAGTTGAACAAATGTGATAGAATTTCGCTGAATTCTTATATTAACCAAAATATAAAATGATCTAATCGGGTCTCTGATTGCCCTACCCTAGAAGTTTAATAGTGCATTTTACTCGCCATTTCATGCGCTTTGAGATGCCGCTTAGCCCAATACGCTATCTGAAATAGGAGCGACGTAAATTAAACAAATGTGATAGAATTTCGCTGAATTCATATATTAACCAAAATATGAAATGATCTAATCGGGTCTCTGATTGCCCTATCATAGAAGTTTAATAGTGCATTTTACTCGCCGTTCCACGCGCTTTAAGATGCCGCCTACCGCAGTACGCTATCTGAAATAGGAGCGACGTTAGTTGAACAAATGTGATAGAATTACGCTGAATTCTTATATTAACCGTAATATAAAATGATCTATTCGGGTCTCTGTTCGCCCTACCCTAGAAGTTTAATAGTGCATTTCACTCGCCATTCCATGCGCTTTGAGATGCCGCTTAGCCCAATACGCTATCTGAAATAGGAGCGACGTAAATTGAACAAATGTGATAGAATTTCACTGGATCCTTATATTAACCAAAATATAAAATGATCTAATCGGGTCTCTGATTGCCCTACCCTAGAAGTTTAATAGTGCATTTTACTCACCATTCCACGCGCTTTAAGATGCCGCCTATCCGAGTACGCTATCTGAAATAGGAGCGACGTAAATTGAACAAATGTGATAGAATTTCGCTGAATTCTTATGTTAACCAACAATATAAAATGATGTAATCGGGTCTCTGTTCGCCCTACCCAAGAAGTTTAATAGTGCATTTCACTCGTCATTTCATGCGCTTTGAGATGCCGCTTAGCCCAATAGCTATCTGAAATAGGAGCGACGTAAATTGAACAAATGTGATAGAATTTCCCTGAAATCTTATATTAACCGTAATATAAAATGATCTAATCGGGTCTCTGTTTGCATTACCCTAGAAGTTTAATAGTGCATTTTACTCGCCATTCCACGCGCTTTAGGATGCCGCCTATCAGAGTACGCTATCTGAAATAGGAGCGACGTAAGTTGAACAAATGTGATAGAATTTCGCTGAATTCTTATATTAACGAAAATATAAAATGATCTAATCGGGTCTCTGATTGCCCTACCCTAGAAGTTTAATAGTGCATTTTACTCGCCATTTCATGCGCTTTGAGATGCCGCTTAGCCCAATACGCTATCTGATATAGGAGCGACGTAAATTGAACAAATGTGATAGAATTACGCTGAATTCTTATATTAACCAAAATATAAAATGATCTAATCGGGTCTCTGATTGCCCTATCATAGAAGATTAATAGTGCATTTTCTCGCCATTCCACGCGCTTTAAGCTGCCGCCTAGCCCAGTATGCTATCTGTAATAGGAACGACGTAAATTGAACAAATGTGATAGAATTTTGCTGAATTCTTAAATTAACCATAATATAAAATGATCTAATCGGGTCTCTGATTGCCCTACCCTAGAAGTTTAATAGTGCATTTTACTCGTCATTTCATGCGCTTTGAGATGCCGCTTAGCCCAATAAGCTGTCTGAAATAGGGAGCGACGTAAATTGAACAAATGTGATAGAATTTCCCTGAAATGTTATAGTAAACAAAATATAAAATGATCTATTCGGAACTCTGATTGCCCTATCATAGAAGTTTAGTAGTGCATTTTACTCGCCGTTCCACGCGCTTTAAGATGCCGCCTACTGCAGTACGCTATCTGAAATAGGAGCGACGTTAGTTGAACAAACGTGATAGAATTACGCTGAATTCCTATATTAACCGTAATATAAAATGATCTAATCGGGTCTCTGTTTGCATTACCCTAGAAGTTTAATAGTGCATTTTACTCGCCATTCCACGCGCTTTAGGGTGCCGCCTATCAGAGTACGCTATCTGAAATAGGAGCGACGTAAGTTGAACAAATGTGATAGAATTTCGCTGAATTCTTATATTAACCAAAATATAAAATGATCTAATCGGGTCTCTGATTGCCCTACCCTAGAAGTTTAATAGTGCATTTTACTCGCCATTTCATGCGCTTTGAGATGCCGCTTAGCCCAATACGCTATCTGAAATAGGAGCGACGTAAATTAAACAAATGTGATAGAATTTCGCTGAATTCTTATATTAACCAAAATATAAAATGATCTAATCGGGTCTCTGATTGCCCTATCATAGAAGTTTAATAGTGCATTTTGCTCGCCATTCCTCGCGCTTTAAGATGCCGCCTATCCGGGTACGCTATCTGAAATAGGAGCTACGTAAGTTGAACAAATGTCACAGAATTACGCTGAATTCTTATGTTAACCGTAATACGAAATGATCTAAGCGGGTCTCTGTTTGCCTTATCCTAGAAGTTTAATAGTGCATTTTACACGCCATTTCATGCGTTTTGAGATGCCGCTTAGCCCAATACGCTATCTGAAATAGGAGCGACGTAAATTGAACAAATGTGATAGAATTTCGCTGAATTCTTATATTAACCAAAATATAAAATGATCTTATCGGGTCTCTGATTGCCCTACCCTAGAAGTTTAATAGTGCATTTTACTCGCCCTTTCGTGCGCTTTGAGATGCCGCTTAGCCCAGTACGCTATCTGAAACAGGAGCTACGTAAGTTGAACAAATGTCACAGAATTACGCAGAATTCTTAAATTAACCATAATATGTAATGACCTAATCGGGTCTCTGTTTGCCCTACCCTAGAAGTTTAATAGTGCATTTTACTCGCCATTTCTTGCGCTTTGAGATGCAGCTTAGCCCAATACGCTATCTGAAATATCAGCGACGTAAATTGAACAAATGTGAGAGAATTTCGCTGAATTCTTAAATTAACCTTAATGTAAAATGATCTAATCGGGTCTTTGTTCGCCCTGCCCTAGAAGTTTAATAGTGCATTTTACTCGCCACTTCATGCGTTTTGAGTTGCCGCTTAGCCCAATAAGCTATCTGAAATAGGAGCGACGTAAATTGAACAAATGTGATAGAATTTCGCTGCATTCTTATAGTAACCAAAATATAAAATGATCTAATCGGGTCTCTGATTGCCCTATCATAGAAGTTTAATAGTGCATTGTACTCGCCATTTCATGCGTTTTGAGATGCCGCGTAGCCCAATACGCTATCTGAAATGGGAGCGACGTAAATTGAACAAATGTGATAGAGTTTCGCTGAATTCTTAAATTAACCATAATATAAAATGATCTAATCGAGTCTCTGTTCGCTCTACCCTAGAAGTTTAACAGTGCATTTCACTCGACATTTCATGCGCTTTGAGATGCCGCTTAGCCCAATAAGCTATCTGAAATAGGAGCGACGTAAATTGAACAAATGTGATAGAATTTCGCTGAATTCTCATATAACATTAATGTAAACTGATCTAATCGAGTCTCTCTTCGCCCTACCCTAGAAGTTTAATTGTGCATTTCACTCGACATTTCATGCGCTTTGAGGTGCCGCTTAGCCCAATAAGCTATCTGAAATAGGAGCGACGTAAATTGAACAAATGTGATAGAATTTCACTGAATTCTTATATTAACCAAAATATAAAATGATCTAATCGGGTCTCTGATTGCCCTATCATAGAAGTGTAATAGTGCATTTTACTCACCATTCCACGCGCTTTAAGATGCCGCCTATCCGAGTACGCTATCTGAAATAGGAGCGACGTAAATTGAACAAATGTGATAGAATTTCGCTGAATTCTTATGTTAACCAACATATAAAATGATGTAATCGGGTCTCTGTTCGCCCTACCCAAGAAGTTTAATAGTGCATTTCACTCGTCATTTCATGCGCTTTGAGATGCCGCTTAGCCCAATAGCTATCTGAAATAGGAGCGACGTAAATTGAACAAATGTGATAGAATTACGCTGAATTCTTATATTAACCAAAATATAAAATGATCTAATCGGGTCTCTGATTGCCCTATCACAGAAGATTAATAGTGCATTTTCTCGCCATTCCACGCGCTTTAAGCTGCCGCCTAGCCCAGTATGCTATCTGTAATAGGAACGACGTAAATTGAACAAATGTGATAGAATTTTGCTGAATTCTTAAATTAACCATAATATAAAATGATCTAATCGGGTCTCTGATTGCCTACCCTAGAAGTTTAATAGTGCATTTTACTCGTCATTTCATGCGCTTTGAGATGCCGCTTAGCCCAATAAGCTGTCTGAAATAGGAGCGACGTAAATTGAACAAATGTGATAGAATTTCCCTGAAATGTTATAGTAAACAAAATATAAAATGATCTATTCGGAACTCTGATTGCCCCTATCATAGAAGTTTAGTAGTGCATTTTACTCGCCGTTCCACGCGCTTTAAGATGCCGCCTACTGCAGTACGCTATCTGAAATAGGAGCGACGTTAGTTGAACAAATGTGATAGAATTACGCTGAATTCCTATATTAACCGTAATATAAAATGATCTAATCGGGTCTCTGTTTGCATTACCCTAGAAGTTTAATAGTGCATTTTACTCGCCATTCCACGCGCTTTAGGGTGCCGCCTATCAGAGTACGCTATCTGAAATAGGAGCGACGTAAGTTGAACAAATGTGATAGAATTTCGCTGAATTCTTATATTAACCAAAATATAAAATGATCTAATCGGGTCTCTGATTGCCCTACCCTAGAAGTTTAATAGTGCATTTTACTCGCCATTTCATGCGCTTTGAGATGCCGCTTAGCCCAATACGCTATCTGAAATAGGAGCGACGTAAATTAAACAAATGTGATAGAATTTCGCTGAATTCTTATATTAACCAAAATATAAAATGATCTAATCGGGTCTCTGATTGCCCTATCATAGAAGTTTAATAGTGCATTTTGCTCGCCATTCCTCGCGCTTTAAGATGCCGCCTATCCGGGTACGCTATCTGAAATAGGAGCTACGTAAGTTGAACAAATGTCACAGAATTACGCTGAATTCTTATGTTAACCGTAATACGAAATGATCTAAGCGGGTCTCTGTTTGCCTTATCCTAGAAGTTTAATAGTGCATTTTACACGCCATTTCATGCGTTTTGAGATGCCGCTTAGCCCAATACGCTATCTGAAATAGGAGCGACGTAAATTGAACAAATGTGATAGAATTTCGCTGAATTCTTATATTAACCAAAATATAAAATGATCTTATCGGGTCTCTGATTGCCCTACCCTAGAAGTTTAATAGTGCATTTTACTCGCCCTTTCGTGCGCTTTGAGATGCCGCTTAGCCCAGTACGCTATCTGAAACAGGAGCTACGTAAGTTGAACAAATGTCACAGAATTACGCAGAATTCTTAAATTAACCATAATATGTAATGACCTAATCGGGTCTCTGTTTGCCCTACCCTAGAAGTTTAATAGTGCATTTTACTCGCCATTTCTTGCGCTTTGAGATGCAGCTTAGCCCAATACGCTATCTGAAATATCAGCGACGTAAATTGAACAAATGTGAGAGAATTTCGCTGAATTCTTAAATTAACCTTAATGTAAAATGATCTAATCGGGTCTTTGTTCGCCCTGCCCTAGAAGTTTAATAGTGCATTTTACTCGCCACTTCATGCGTTTTGAGATGCCGCTTAGCCCAATAAGCTATCTGAAATAGGAGCGACGTAAATTGAACAAATGTGATAGAATTTCGCTGAATTCTTATAGTAACCAAAATATAAAATGATCTAATCGGGTCTCTGATTGCCCTATCATAGAAGTTTAATAGTGCATTGTACTCGCCATTTCATGCGTTTTGAGATGCCGCGTAGCCCAATACGCTATCTGAAATGGGAGCGACGTAAATTGAACAAATGTGATAGAGTTTCGCTGAATTCTTAAATTAACCATAATATAAAATGATCTAATCGAGTCTCTGTTCGCTCTACCCTAGAAGTTTAACAGTGCATTTCACTCGACATTTCATGCGCTTTGAGATGCCGCTTAGCCCAATAAGCTATCTGAAATAGGAGCGACGTAAATTGAACAAATGTGATAGAATTTCGCTGAATTCTCATATTAACATTAATGTAAACTGATCTAATCGAGTCTCTCTTCGCCCTACCCTAGAAGTTTAATTGTGCATTTCACTCGACATTTCATGCGCTTTGAGGTGCCGCTTAACCCAATAAGCTATCTGAAATAGGAGCGACGTAAATTGAACAAATGTGATAGAATTTCACCTGAATTCTTATATTAACCAAAATATAAAATGATCTAATCGGGTCTCTGATTGCCCTATCATAGAAGTTTAATAGTGCATTTTACTCGTCATTTCATGCGCTTTGAGATGCCGCTTTGCCCAATACGCTATCTGAAATAGAAGCGACGTAAATTGAACGAATGTGATAGAATTTCGCTGCATTCTTAAATTAACCATAATATAAAATGATCTAATCGGGTCTCTGTTCGCCCTATCATAGAACTTTAATAGTGCATTTTACTCGCCCTTCCACGCGCTTTAAGATGCCGTCTAGCCCAGTACGCCATCTGAAATAGGAGCGACGTAAATTGAACAAATGTGATAGAAGTTCCCTGAATACTTATATTAACCTTAATGTAAAATGATCTAATCGGGTCTCTGTTCGCCATGCCCTAGAAGTTTAATAGTGCATTTTACTCGCCATTTTCATGCGCTTTGAGATGCCGCTTAGCCCAATACGCTATCTGAAATAGGAGCGACGTAAATTGAACAAATGTGATAGAATTCCCTGAAATGTTATAGTAAACAAAATATAAAATGATCTATTCGGAACTCTGATTGCCCTATCATAGAAGTTTAGTAGTGCATTTTACTCGCCGTTCCACGCGCTTTAAGATGCCGCCTACCGCAGTACGCTATCTGAAATAGGAGCGACGTTAGTTGAACAAATGTGATAGAATTACGCTGAATTCTTATATTAACCGTAATATAAAATGATCTATTCGGGTCTCTGTTCGCCCTACCCTAGAAGTTTAATAGTGCATTTCACTCGCCATTCCAGGCGCTTTGAGATGCCGCTTAGCCCAATACGCTATCTGAAATAGGAGCGACGTAAATTGAACAAATGTGATAGAATTTCACTGGATCCTTATATTAACCAAAATATAAAATGATCTAATCGGGTCTCTGATTGCCCTACCCTAGAAGTTTAATAGTGCATTTTACTCACCATTCCACGCGCTTTAAGATGCCGCCTATCCGAGTACGCTATCTGAAATAGGAGCGACGTAAATTGAACAAATGTGATAGAATTTCGCTGAATTCTTATGTTAACCAACATATAAAATGATGTAATCGGGTCTCTGTTCGCCCTACCCAAGAAGTTTAATAGTGCATTTCACTCGTCATTTCATGCGCTTTGAGATGCCGCTTAGCCCAATAGCTATCTGAAATAGGAGCGACGTAAATTGAACAAATGTGATAGAATTTCCCTGAAATCTTATATTAACCGTAATATAAAATGATCTAATCGGGTCTCTGTTTGCATTACCCTAGAAGTTTAATAGTGCATTTTACTCGCCATTCCACGCGCTTTAGGATGCCGCCTATCAGAGTACGCTATCTGAAATAGGAGCGACGTAAGTTGAACAAATGTGATAGAATTTCGCTGAATTCTTATATTAACGAAAATATAAAATGATCTAATCGGGTCTCTGATTGCCCTACCCTAGAAGTTTAATAGTGCATTTTACTCGCCATTTCATGCGCTTTGAGATGCCGCTTAGCCCAATACGCTATCTGATATAGGAGCGACGTAAATTGAACAAATGTGATAGAATTACGCAGAATTCTTAAATTAACCATAATATGTAATGACCTAATCGGGTCTCTGTTTGCCCTACCCTAGAAGTTTAATAGTGCATTTTACTCGCCATTTCTTGCGCTTTGAGATGCAGCTTAGCCCAATACGCTATCTGAAATATCAGCGACGTAAATTGAACAAATGTGAGAGAATTTCGCTGAATTCTTAAATTAACCTTAATGTAAAATGATCTAATCGGGTCTTTGTTCGCCCTGCCCTAGAAGTTTAATAGTGCATTTTACTCGCCACTTCATGCGTTTTGAGATGCCGCTTAGCCCAATAAGCTATCTGAAATAGGAGCGACGTAAATTGAACAAATGTGATAGAATTTCGCTGAATTCTTATAGTAACCAAAATATAAAATGATCTAATCGGGTCTCTGATTGCCCTATCATAGAAGTTTAATAGTGCATTGTACTCGCCATTTCATGCGTTTTGAGATGCCGCGTAGCCCAATACGCTATCTGAAATGGGAGCGACGTAAATTGAACAAATGTGATAGAGTTTCGCTGAATTCTTAAATTAACCATAATATAAAATGATCTAATCGAGTCTCTGTTCGCTCTACCCTAGAAGTTTAACAGTGCATTTCACTCGACATTTCATGCGCTTTGAGATGCCGCTTAGCCCAATAAGCTATCTGAAATAGGAGCGACGTAAATTGAACAAATGTGATAGAATTTCGCTGAATTCTCATATTAACATTAATGTAAACTGATCTAATCGAGTCTCTCTTCGCCCTACCCTAGAAGTTTAATTGTGCATTTCACTCGACATTTCATGCGCTTTGAGGTGCCGCTTAGCCCAATAAGCTATCTGAAATAGGAGCGACGTAAATTGAACAAATGTGATAGAATTTCACTGAATTCTTATATTAACCAAAATATAAAATGATCTAATCGGGTCTCTGATTGCCCTATCATAGAAGTGTAATAGTGCATTTTACTCGTCATTTCATGCGCTTTGAGATGCCGCTTTGCCCAATACGCTATCTGAAATAGAAGCGACGTAAATTGAACGAATGTGATAGAATTTCGCTGCATTCTTAAATTAACCATAATATAAAATGATCTAATCGGGTCTCTGTTCGCCCTATCATAGAACTTTAATAGTGCATTTTACTCGCCCTTCCACGCGCTTGAAGATGCCGTCTAGCCCAGTACGCCATCTGAAATAGGAGCGACGTAAATTGAACAAATGTGATAGAAGTTCCCTGAATACTTATATTAACCTTAATGTAAAATGATCTAATCGGGTCTCTGTTCGCCATGCCCTAGAAGTTTAATAGTGCATTTTACTCGCCATTTCATGCGCTTTGAGATGCCGCTTAGCCCAATACGCTATCTGAAATAGGAGCGACGTAAATTGAACAAATGTGATAGAATTTCCCTGAAATGTTATAGTAAACAAAATATAAAATGATCTATTCGGAACTCTGATTGCCCTATCATAGAAGTTTAGTAGTGCATTTTACTCGCCGTTCCACGCGCTTTAAGATGCCGCCTACCGCAGTACGCTATCTGAAATAGGAGCGACGTTAGTTGAACAAATGTGATAGAATTACGCTGAATTCTTATATTAACCGTAATATAAAATGATCTAATCGGGTCTCTGTTCGCCCTACCCTAGAAGTTTAATAGTGCATTTCACTCGCCCTTCCATGCGCTTTGAGATGCCGCTTAGCCCAATACGCTATCTGAAATAGGAGCGACGTAAATTGAACAAATGTGATAGAATTTCACTGGATCCTTATATTAACCAAAATATAAAATGATCTAATCGGGTCTCTGATTGCCCTACCCTAGAAGTTTAATAGTGCATTTTACTCACCATTCCACGCGCTTTAAGATGCCGCCTATCCGAGTACGCTATCTGAAATAGGAGCGACGTAAATTGAACAAATGTGATAGAATTTCGCTGAATTCTTATGTTAACCAACATATAAAATGATGTAATCGGGTCTCTGTTCGCCCTACCCAAGAAGTTTAATAGTGCATTTCACTCGTCATTTCATGCGCTTTGAGATGCCGCTTAGCCCAATAAGCTATCTGAAATAGGAGCGACGTAAATTGAACAAATGTGATAGAATTTCACTGAATTCTTATATTAACCAAAATATAAAATGATCTAATCGGGTCTCTGATTGCCCTATCATAGAAGTGTAATAGTGCATTTTACTCGTCATTTCATGCGCTTTGAGATGCCGCTTTGCCCAATACGCTATCTGAAATAGAAGCGACGTAAATTGAACGAATGTGATAGAATTTCGCTGCATTCTTAAATTAACCATAATATAAAATGATCTAATCGGGTCTCTGTTCGCCCTATCATAGAACTTTAATAGTGCATTTTACTCGCCCTTCCACGCGCTTGAAGATGCCGTCTAGCCCAGTACGCCATCTGAAATAGGAGCGACGTAAATTGAACAAATGTGATAGAAGTTCCCTGAATACTTATATTAACCTTAATGTAAAATGATCTAATCGGGTCTCTGTTCGCCATGCCCTAGAAGTTTAATAGTGCATTTTACTCGCCATTTCATGCGCTTTGAGATGCCGCTTAGCCCAATACGCTATCTGAAATAGGAGCGACGTAAATTGAACAAATGTGATAGAATTTCCCTGAAATGTTATAGTAAACAAAATATAAAATGATCTATTCGGAACTCTGATTGCCCTATCATAGAAGTTTAGTAGTGCATTTTACTCGCCGTTCCACGCGCTTTAAGATGCCGCCTACCGCAGTACGCTATCTGAAATAGGAGCGACGTTAGTTGAACAAATGTGATAGAATTACGCTGAATTCTTATATTAACCGTAATATAAAATGATCTATTCGGGTCTCTGTTCGCCCTACCCTAGAAGTTTAATAGTGCATTTCACTCGCCATTCCATGCGCTTTGAGATGCCGCTTAGCCCAATACGCTATCTGAAATAGGAGCGACGTAAATTGAACAAATGTGATAGAATTTCACTGGATCCTTATATTAACCAAAATATAAAATGATCTAATCGGGTCTCTGATTGCCCTACCCTAGAAGTTTAATAGTGCATTTTACTCACCATTCCACGCGCTTTAAGATGCCGCCTATCCGAGTACGCTATCTGAAATAGGAGCGACGTAAATTGAACAAATGTGATAGAATTTCGCTGAATTCTTATGTTAACCAACATATAAAATGATGTAATCGGGTCTCTGTTCGCCCTACCCAAGAAGTTTAATAGTGCATTTCACTCGTCATTTCATGCGCTTTGAGATGCCGCTTAGCCCAATAGCTATCTGAAATAGGAGCGACGTAAATTGAACAAATGTGATAGAATTTCCCTGAAATCTTATATTAACCGTAATATAAAATGATCTAATCGGGTCTCTGTTTGCATTACCCTAGAAGTTTAATAGTGCATTTTACTCGCCATTCCACGCGCTTTAGGATGCCGCCTATCAGAGTACGCTATCTGAAATAGGAGCGACGTAAGTTGAACAAATGTGATAGAATTTCGCTGAATTCTTATATTAACGAAAATATAAAATGATCTAATCGGGTCTCTGATTGCCCTACCCTAGAAGTTTAATAGTGCATTTTACTCGCCATTTCATGCGCTTTGAGATGCCGCTTAGCCCAATACGCTATCTGATATAGGAGCGACGTAAATTGAACAAATGTGATAGAATTACGCAGAATTCTTAAATTAACCATAATATGTAATGACCTAATCGGGTCTCTGTTTGCCCTACCCTAGAAGTTTAATAGTGCATTTTACTCGCCATTTCTTGCGCTTTGAGATGCAGCTTAGCCCAATACGCTATCTGAAATATCAGCGACGTAAATTGAACAAATGTGAGAGAATTTCGCTGAATTCTTAAATTAACCTTAATGTAAAATGATCTAATCGGGTCTTTGTTCGCCCTGCCCTAGAAGTTTAATAGTGCATTTTACTCGCCACTTCATGCGTTTTGAGATGCCGCTTAGCCCAATAAGCTATCTGAAATAGGAGCGACGTAAATTGAACAAATGTGATAGAATTTCGCTGAATTCTTATAGTAACCAAAATATAAAATGATCTAATCGGGTCTCTGATTGCCCTATCATAGAAGTTTAATAGTGCATTGTACTCGCCATTTCATGCGTTTTGAGATGCCGCGTAGCCCAATACGCTATCTGAAATGGGAGCGACGTAAATTGAACAAATGTGATAGAGTTTCGCTGAATTCTTAAATTAACCATAATATAAAATGATCTAATCGAGTCTCTGTTCGCTCTACCCTAGAAGTTTAACAGTGCATTTCACTCGACATTTCATGCGCTTTGAGATGCCGCTTAGCCCAATAAGCTATCTGAAATAGGAGCGACGTAAATTGAACAAATGTGATAGAATTTCGCTGAATTCTCATATTAACATTAATGTAAACTGATCTAATCGAGTCTCTCTTCGCCCTACCCTAGAAGTTTAATTGTGCATTTCACTCGACATTTCATGCGCTTTGAGGTGCCGCTTAGCCCAATAAGCTATCTGAAATAGGAGCGACGTAAATTGAACAAATGTGATAGAATTTCACTGAATTCTTATATTAACCAAAATATAAAATGATCTAATCGGGTCTCTGATTGCCCTATCATAGAAGTGTAATAGTGCATTTTACTCGTCATTTCATGCGCTTTGAGATGCCGCTTTGCCCAATACGCTATCTGAAATAGAAGCGACGTAAATTGAACGAATGTGATAGAATTTCGCTGCATTCTTAAATTAACCATAATATAAAATGATCTAATCGGGTCTCTGTTCGCCCTATCATAGAACTTTAATAGTGCATTTTACTCGCCCTTCCACGCGCTTGAAGATGCCGTCTAGCCCAGTACGCCATCTGAAATAGGAGCGACGTAAATTGAACAAATGTGATAGAAGTTCCCTGAATACTTATATTAACCTTAATGTAAAATGATCTAATCGGGTCTCTGTTCGCCATGCCCTAGAAGTTTAATAGTGCATTTTACTCGCCATTTCATGCGCTTTGAGATGCCGCTTAGCCCAATACGCTATCTGAAATAGGAGCGACGTAAATTGAACAAATGTGATAGAATTTCCCTGAAATGTTATAGTAAACAAAATATAAAATGATCTATTCGGAACTCTGATTGCCCTATCATAGAAGTTTAGTAGTGCATTTTACTCGCCGTTCCACGCGCTTTAAGATGCCGCCTACCGCAGTACGCTATCTGAAATAGGAGCGACGTTAGTTGAACAAATGTGATAGAATTACGCTGAATTCTTATATTAACCGTAATATAAAATGATCTATTCGGGTCTCTGTTCGCCCTACCCTAGAAGTTTAATAGTGCATTTCACTCGCCCTTCCATGCGCTTTGAGATGCCGCTTAGCCCAATACGCTATCTGAAATAGGAGCGACGTAAATTGAACAAATGTGATAGAATTTCACTGGATCCTTATATTAACCAAAATATAAAATGATCTAATCGGGTCTCTGATTGCCCTACCCTAGAAGTTTAATAGTGCATTTTACTCACCATTCCACGCGCTTTAAGATGCCGCCTATCCGAGTACGCTATCTGAAATAGGAGCGACGTAAATTGAACAAATGTGATAGAATTTCGCTGAATTCTTATGTTAACCAACATATAAAATGATGTAATCGGGTCTCTGTTCGCCCTACCCAAGAAGTTTAATAGTGCATTTCACTCGTCATTTCATGCGTTTTGAGATGCCGCTTAGCCCAATAAGCTATCTGAAATAGGAGCGACGTAAATTGAACAAATGTGATAGAATTTCACTGAATTCTTATATTAACCAAAATATAAAATGATCTAATCGGGTCTCTGATTGCCCTATCATAGAAGTGTAATAGTGCATTTTACTCGTCATTTCATGCGCTTTGAGATGCCGCTTTGCCCAATACGCTATCTGAAATAGAAGCGACGTAAATTGAACGAATGTGATAGAATTTCGCTGCATTCTTAAATTAACCATAATATAAAATGATCTAATCGGGTCTCTGTTCGCCCTATCATAGAACTTTAATAGTGCATTTTACTCGCCCTTCCACGCGCTTGAAGATGCCGTCTAGCCCAGTACGCCATCTGAAATAGGAGCGACGTAAATTGAACAAATGTGATAGAAGTTCCCTGAATACTTATATTAACCTTAATGTAAAATGATCTAATCGGGTCTCTGTTCGCCATGCCCTAGAAGTTTAATAGTGCATTTTACTCGCCATTTCATGCGCTTTGAGATGCCGCTTAGCCCAATACGCTATCTGAAATAGGAGCGACGTAAATTGAACAAATGTGATAGAATTTCCCTGAAATGTTATAGTAAACAAAATATAAAATGATCTATTCGGAACTCTGATTGCCCTATCATAGAAGTTTAGTAGTGCATTTTACTCGCCGTTCCACGCGCTTTAAGATGCCGCCTACCGCAGTACGCTATCTGAAATAGGAGCGACGTTAGTTGAACAAATGTGATAGAATTACGCTGAATTCTTATATTAACCGTAATATAAAATGATCTATTCGGGTCTCTGTTCGCCCTACCCTAGAAGTTTAATAGTGCATTTCACTCGCCATTCCATGCGCTTTGAGATGCCGCTTAGCCCAATACGCTATCTGAAATAGGAGCGACGTAAATTGAACAAATGTGATAGAATTTCACTGGATCCTTATATTAACCGTAATATAAAATGATCTAATCGGGTCTCTGTTTGCATTACCCTAGAAGTTTAATAGTGCATTTTACTCGCCATTCCACGCGCTTTAGGATGCCGCCTATCAGAGTACGCTATCTGAAATAGGAGCGACGTAAGTTGAACAAATGTGATAGAATTTCGCTGAATTCTTATATTAACGAAAATATAAAATGATCTAATCGGGTCTCTGATTGCCCTACCCTAGAAGTTTAATAGTGCATTTTACTCGCCATTTCATGCGCTTTGAGATGCCGCTTAGCCCAATACGCTATCTGATATAGGAGCGACGTAAATTGAACAAATGTGATAGAATTACGCTGAATTCTTATATTAACCAAAATATAAAATGATCTAATCGGGTCTCTGATTGCCCTATCATAGAAGATCAATAGTGCATTTTACTCGCCATTCCACGCGCTTTAAGCTGCCGCCTAGCCCAGTATGCTATCTGAAATAGGAACGACGTAATTTGAACAAATGTGATAGAAGTTCCCTGAATACTTATATTAACCTTAATGTAAAATGATCTAATCGGGTCTCTGTTCGCCATGCCCTAGAAGTTTAATAGTGCATTTTACTGGCCATTCCACGCGGTTTAAGTTGCCGCCTAGCCCAGTACGCTATCTGAAATAGGAGCTACGTAACTTGAACAAATGTGACAGAATTACGCTGAATTCTTATATTAACCGTAATATAAAATGATCTAATCGGGTCTCTGATTGCCCTATCATAGAAGTTTAATAGTGCATTTTACTCGCCATTCCACGCGCTTTAAGTTGCCGCCTAGCCCAGTACGCTATCTGAAATAGGAGCTACGTAAGTTGAACAAATGTCACAGAATTACGCTGAATTCTTATGTTAACCGTAATATAAAATGATCTAATCGGGTCTCTGTTTGCCTTATCCTAGAAGTTTAATAGTGCATTTTACTCGCCATTTCATGCGCTTTGAGATGCCGCTTAGCCCAATACGCTATCTGTAATAGGAGCGACGTAAATTGAACAAATGTCATAGCATTTCGCTGAATTCTTATATTAACCAAAATATAAAATGATCTAATCCGGTCTCTGTTTGCCCTACCCTAGAAGTTCAATAGTGCATTGTACGAGCCATTTCTTGCGCTTTGAGATGCAGCTTAGCCCAATACGCTATCTGAAATAGGAGCGACGTAAATTGAACAAATGTGATAGAATTTCGCTGAATTCTTATTTTAACCTTAATGTAAAATGATCTAGTCGGGTCTTTGTTCGCCCTACCCTAGAAGTTTAATAGTGCATTTCACTCGTCATTTCATGCGCTTTGAGTTGCCGCTTAGCCCAATAAGCTATCTGAAATAGGAGCGACATAATTTGAACAAATGTGATAGAACTTCGCTGAACTCTTATATTAACCGTAATATAAAATGTTCTTATCGGGTCTCTGATTGCCCCACCCTAGAAGTTTAATAGTGCATTTTACTCGCCCTTTCGTGCGCTTTAAGTTGCCGCCTAGTCCAGTACGCTATCTCAAGCAGGAGCGGCGTAAGTTGAACAAATGTGATAGAATTTCGCTGGATTCTTATATTAACCAAAATATAAAATGAACTAATCGGGTCTCTGATTGCCCTATCATAGAAGTTTAATAGTGCATTTTACTCGCCATTCCACGCGGTTTAAGTTGCCGCCTAGCCCAGTACGCTATCTGAAATAGGAGCGAGGTAAATTGAACAAATGTGATAGAATTTTGCTGAATTCTTAAATTAACCATGATATAAAATGATCTAATCGGGTCTCTGTTTGCCATACCCTAGAAGTTTAATAGTGGATTTTGCTCGCCATTTCATGCGCTTTGAGATGCCGCTTAGCCCAATACGCTATCTGAAATAGGAGCGACGTAAATTGAACAAATGTGATAGAATTTCCCTGAATTCTTATATTAACCTTAATGGAAAATGATCTAATCGGGTCTCTGTTCGCCCTAGCCGAGAAGTTTAATAGTGCATTTTATTCGCCATTTCATGCGCTTTGAGATGCCGCTTAGCCGAATACGCTATCTGGAATTGGAGCGACGCAAATTGAACAAACGTGATAGGATTTCGCTGAATTCTTATATTAACCAAAATATAAAATGATCTAATCGGGTCTCTGATTGCCCTATCATAGAAGGCTAATAGTGCATGTTACTCGCTATTCCACGCGCTTTAAGATGCCGGCTAGCCCAGTAGGCTATCTGAAATAGGAGTGACGTAAATTGAACAAATGTGATAGAATTACTCTTAATTCTTTTATTAACCATAATGTAATATGATCTAATCGGGTCTCTGTTTGCCTTACCCTAGAAGTTTAATAGTGCATTTTACTCGCCATTTCATCCGCTTTGAGATGCCGCTTAGCCCAATACGCTATCTGAAATAGGAGCGACGTAAATCGAACAAATGTGATAGAATTTCGTTGAATTCTTAAATTAACCATAATATACAATGATCTAATCGGGTCTCCGTTCGCCCTAGCCTAGAAGTTTAATGGTGCATTTTATTCGCCATTTCATGCGCTTTGAGATGCCGCTTAGCCCAATACGCTATCTGAAATAGGAGCGATGTAAATTGAACAAATGTGATGGAATTTCGCTGAATTCATATATTGACCATAATGTGAAATGATCTAATCGGGTCTCCGTTCGCCCTAGCCTAGAAGTTTAATAGTGCATTTTATTCGCCATTTCATGCGCTTTGAGATGCCGCTTAGCCCAATACGCTATCTGAAATAGGAGCGACGTAAATTGAACAAATGTGATAGAATTTCCCTGAAATCTTATTTTGAACAAAATATAAAATGATCTAATTGGGGCTCTGATTGCCCTATCATAGAAGTTTAGTAGAGCATTTTACTCGCCATTCCACGCGCTTTAAGATGCCGCCTAGCCCAGTACGCTATCTGAAATAGGAGCGACGTAAGTTGAACAAATGTGATAGAATTACGCTGAATTCTTATATTAACCGTAATATAAAAATGATCTAACCGGGTCTCTGTTTGCCTTACCCTAGAAGTTTAATAGTGCATTGTACTCGCCATTTCATGCGCTTTGAGATGCCGCGTAGCCCAATACGCTATCTGAAATGGGAGCAACGTAAATTGAACAAATGTGATAGAATTTCGCTGAATTCTTAAATTAACCATAATATAAAATGATCTAATCGAGTCTCTGTTCGCCCTACCCAAGAAGTTTAATAGTGCATTTCACTCAACATTTCATGATCTTTGAGATGCCGCTTAGCCCAATAAGCTATCTGAAAAAGGAGCGACGTAAATTGACAAATGTGATAGAATTTCGCTGAATTCTGATATTAACATTAATGTAAACTGATCTAATCGAGTCTCTGTTCGCCCTACCCTAGAAGTTTAATAGTGCATTTTAATCGCCATTCCACGCGCTTTAAGATGACGCCTAGCCCAGTACGCTATCTGAAATAGGAGTGACGTAAATTCAACAAATGTGATAGAATTACGCTTAATTCTTATATTAACCGTAATATAAAATGTTCTAATCGGGTCTCTCTTTCCCTTACCCTAGAAGTTTAACAGTGCACTTCACTCGCCATTTCATGCGCTTTGAGATGCCGCTTAGCCCAATACGCTACCTGAAATAGGAGCGACGTAAATTGAACAAATGTGATAGAATTTCGCTGAATCCTTATATTAACCAAAATATAAAATGATCTAATCGCGTCTCTGATTGCCCTGTCATAGAAGTTTAATAGTCCATTTTACTCGCCATTCCGCGCGCTTTAAGATGACGCCTAGCCCAGTACGCTATCTGAAATAGGAGCGACGTAAATTGAACAAATGTGATAGAATTTCGCTGAATCCTTATATTAACCAAAATATAAAATGATCTAATCGGGTCTCTTATTGCCCTATCATAGAAGTTTCATAGGGCATTTTACTCGCCATTCCACGCGCTTTCAGATGCCGTCTAGCCCAGTACGCTATCTGAAATAGGAACGACGTAAATTGAAAAGTGTGATAGAATTTCGTTGAATTCTTAAATTAACCATAATATAAAATGATCAAATCGGGTCTCTGTCTGCCATTCCCTAGCAGTTTAATAGTGCGTTCTATTCGCCATTTCATGCGCTTTGAGATGCCGCTTAGCCCAATACGCTATCTGAAATATCAGCGACGTAAATTGAACAAATGTGATAGAATTTCGCTGAATTCTTATATTAACCTTAATGTAAAATGATCTAATCGGGTCTCTGTTCGCCCTACCCTAGAAGTTTAATAGTGCATTTCTCTCGTCATTTCATGCGCTTTGAGATGCCGCTTAGCCCTGTAACCTATCTGAAATAGGAGCGATGTAAATTGAACAAATGTGATAGAATTTCGCTGAATTCTTATATTAACCAAAATATAAAATGATCTAATCGGCTCTCTGATTGCCGTATCATAGAAGTTTAGTAGTGCATTATACTCGCCATTCTTCGCGTTTTAAGATGCCGCCTAGCCCAGTACGCTAGCTGAAATAGGAACGACGTAAATTGAACAAATGTGATAGAATTTCCCGGAATACTTATATTAACCTTATTATAAATTGATCTAATCGGGTCTCTGTTTGCCCTACCCTAGAAGTTTAGTAGTGCATTTTACTCGCCATTTCATGCGCTTTGAGATGCCCCCTAGCCGGGTACGCTATCTGAAATAGGAGCGACGTATGTTGAACAAATGTGATATAATTACGCTGAATTCTTAAATTAACCATAATATAAAATGATCTAATCGGGTCTCTGTTTGCCCTACCCTAGAAGTTTAATAGTTCATTTTACTTGCCATTTCTTGCGCTTTGAGATGCCGCTTAGCCCAATACGCTATCTGAAATATCAGCGACGTAAATTGAACAAATGTGAGAGAATCTCGCTGAATTCTTATATTAACCTTAATGTAAAATGATCTAATCGGGTGTCTGTTCGCCCTACCCTAGAAGATTAATAGTGCATTTCACTCGTCATTTCATGCGCTTTGAGATGCCGCTGAGCCCAATAAGCTATCTGAAATAGGAGCCACGTAAATTGAACGAATGTGATAGAATTTTTCTGATTTCTTAAATAAACCATAATATGAAATGATCTAATCGGGTCTCTGTTTGCCTTACCCTAGAAGTTTAACAGTGCATTTTACTCGCTATTTCATGCGCTTTGAGATGCCGCTTAGCCCAATACGCTATCTGAAATAGGAGCGACGTAAATTGAACAAATGTGATAGAATTTCCCTGAATACTTATATTAACCTTAATGTAAAATGATCTAATCGGGTCTCTGTTCGCCCTACCCTAGAAGTTGAATAGTGCATTTCACTCGTCATTTCATGCGCTTTGAGATGCCGCCTAGCCCAGTACGCTATCTGAAATAGGAGCGACGTAAATTGAACAAATGTGATAGAATTTTGCTGAATTCTTAAATTAACCATAATATAAAATGATGTAATCGGGTCTCTGTTCGCCCTACCCAAGATGTTTAATAGTGCATTTTACTCGTCAATTCATGCGCTTTGCGATGCCGCTTAGCCCAATGAGCTATCTGAAATTGGAGCGACGTAAATTGAACAAATGTGATAGAATTTCGCTGAATTCTTATATTAACCAAAATATAAAATGATCTAATCGGGCCTCTGATTGCCCTATCATAGAAGTTTAACAGTGCATTTTACTTGCAATTCCACGCGCTTTAAGTTGCCGCCTAGCCCAATAAGCTATCTGAAATAGGAGCGATGTAACTTGAACAAATGTGATAGAATTTCGCTGAATTCTTAAATTAACCATAATATGAAATGACCTAATCGGGTCTCTGTTTGCCCTACCCTAGAAGTTTAATAGAGCATTTTACTCGTCATTTCATGCGCTTTGAGATGCCGCCTAGACCAGTACGCTATCTGAAATAGGAGCGACGTAAATTAAACAAATGTGATAGAATTTCGCTGAATACTTTTATTTACCATAATGTTACATGATCTAATCGGGTCTCTGTTCGCCCTAGCGTACAAGCTTAATAGTGCATTTTATTCGTCATTTCATGCGCTTTGAGATGCCGCTTAGCCCAATACGCTATCTGAAATAGGAGCGACGCAAAATGAACAAATGTGATAGAATTTCGCTGAATTCTTATATTAACCATAATATAAAATAATGTAATCGGGTCTCTGTTCGCCCTACCCAAGAAGTTTAATAGTGCATTTCTCTCGTCATTTCATGCGCTTTGAGATGCCGCTTAGCCCAATAGCTATCTGAAATAGGAGCGACGTAAATTGAACAAATGTTATAGAATTTCCCTGAAATCTTATATTAAACAAAATATAAAATGACCTAAACGGGACTCTGATTGCCCTATCATAGAAGTTTAGTAGTGCATTTTACTCGCCCTTCCACGCGCTTTAAGATGCCGCCTAGCCCAGTACACTATCTGAAATAGGAGCGACGCATGTTGAACAAATGTGATAGAATTACGCTGAATTCTTATATTAACCGTAATATAAAATGATCTAATCGGGTCTCTGATTGCCCTATCATAGAAGTTTAATAGTGCATTCTACTCGCCATTCCTCGCGCTTTAAGATGCCGCCTATCCGGGTACGCTATCTGAAATAGGAGCGACGTAAATTGAACAAATGTGATAGAATTTTTCTGAATTCTTAAATTAACCATAATATGAAATGTCCTAATCGGGTCTCTGTTTGCCCTACCCTAGAAGTTTAATAGTGCATTTTACTCGCCATTTCTTGCGCTTTGAGATGCCGCTTAGCCCAATACGCTATCTGAAATATCAGCGACGTAAATTGAACAAATGTGAGAGAATTTCGCTGAATTCTTAAATTAACCATAATATAAAATGATCTAATGGGGTCTCTGATTGCCCTACCCTAGAAGTTTAATAGTGCATTTTACTCGCCATTTCTTGCGCTTTGAGATGCCGCTTAGCACAAGTCGCTATCTGAAATAGGAGCGATGTAAATTGAACAAATGTGATAGAATTTCGCTGAATTCTTATATTAACCTTAATGTAAAATGATCTAATCGAGTCTTTGTTCGCCCTACCCTAGAAGTTTAATAGTGCATTTTACTCACCATTCCACGCGCTTTAAGTTGCCGCCTAGCCCAGTACGCTATCTGAAATAGGAGCTACGTAAGTTGAACAAATGTCACAGAATTACGCTGAATTCTTATATTAACCGTAATATAAAATGATCTAATCGGGTCTCTGTTTGCCCTACCCTAGAAGTTTAATAATGCATTTTACTCGCCATTTCTTGCGCTTTGAGATGCCGCTTAGCACAAGTCGCTATCTGAAATATCAGCGACGTAAATTGAACAAATGTGAGAGAATTTCGCTGAATTCTTAAATTAACCATAATATAAAATGATCTAATGGGGTCTCTGTTTGCATTACCCGAGTAGTTTAATAGTGCATTTTACTCGCCATTCCACGCGCATTAAGATGCCGCCTATCCGAGTACGCTTTCTGAAATAGGAGCGACGTAAGTTGAACAAATGTGATAGAATAACGCTGAATTCTTACATTAACCGTAATATGAAATGGTCTAATCGGGTCTCCGTTTGCCTTATCCTAGAAGTTTAATAGTGCATTTTACTCGCCATTCCACGCGCTTTAAGATACCGCGTAGCCCAGTACGCTATCGGAAATAGGATCGACGTAAATTGAACAAATGTGATAGAATTTTGCTGAATTCTTAAATTAACCATAATATAAAATGATGTAATCGGGTCTCTGTTCGCCCTACCCAAGAAGTTTAATAGTGCATTTCTCTCGTCATTTCATGCGCTTTGAGATGCCGCATAGCCCAATACGCTATCTGAAATAGGAGCGACGTAAATTGAACAAATGTGATAGAATTTCGCTGAATTCTTATATTAACCGTAATATAAAATGATCCAATCGGGTCTCTGTTTGCATTACCCTAGAAGTTTAATAGTGCATTTTACTCGCCATTCCGCGCGCTTTAAGTTGCCGCCTAGCCCAATACACTATCTGAAATAGGAGCGACGTAAATTGAACAAATGTGATAGAATTTTTCTGAATTCTTAAATTAACCATAATATGAAATGACCTAATCGGGTCTCTGTTTGCCCTGCCCTAGAAGTTTAATAGTGCATTTTACTCGCCATTTCTTGCGCTTTGAGATGCCGCGTAGCCCAATACGCTATCTGAAATATCAGCGACGTAAATTGAACAAATGTGAGAGAATTTCGCTGAATTCTTAAATTAACCATAATATAAAATGATCTAATGTGGTCTCTGATTGCCCTACCCTAGAAGTTTAATAGTGCATTTTACTCGTCATTTCTTGCGCTTTGAGATGCCGCTTAGCACAAGTCGCTATCTGAAATAGGAGCGATGTAAATTGAACAAATGTGATAGAATTTCGCTGAATTCTTATATTAACCTTAATGTAAAATGATCTAATCGGGTCTTTGTTCGCCCTACCCTAGAAGTTTAATAGTGCATTTTACTCGCCACTTCATGCGCTTTGAGATGCCGCTTAGCCCAATAAGCTATCTGAAATAGGAGCGACGTAAATTGAACAAATGTGATAGAATTTCGCTGAATTCTTATATTAACCAAAATATAAAATGATCTAATCGGGTCTCTGATTGCCCTATCATAGAAGTTTAATAGTGCATTTTACTCGTCACTCCACGCGCTTTAAGATGCCGCCTAGCCCAGTACGCTATCTGAAATAGGAGCGACGTAAATTGAAAAAAATGTGATAGAATTTTGCTGAATTCTTAAATTAACCATAATATAAAATGATGTAATCGGGTCTCTGTTCGCCCTACCCAAGAAGTTTAATAGTGCATTTCTCTCGTCATTTCATGCGCTTTGAGATGCCGCTTAGCCCAATAGCTATCTGAAATAGGAGCGACGTAAATTGAACAAATGTCATAGAATTTCCCTGAAATCTTATATTAAACAAAATATAAAATGATCTAAACGGGACTCTGATTGCCCTATCATAGAAGTTTAGTAGTGCATTTTACTCGCCCTTCCACGCGCTTTAAGATGCCGCCTAGCCCAGTACACTATCTGAAATAGGAGCTACGTAACTTGAACAAATGTGACAGAATTCCGCTGAATTCTTATATTAACCGTAATATAAAATGATCTAATCGGGTCTCTGTTTGCCTTATCCTAGAAGTTTAATAGTGCATTTTATTCGCCATTTCATGTGCTTTGAGATGCCGCTTAGCCCAATAAGCTATCTGAAATAGGAGCGATGTAACTTGAACAAATGTGATAGAATTTCGCTGAATTCTAAAATGAACCATAATATGAAATGACCTAATCGGGTCTCTGTTTGCCCTACCCTAGAAGTTTAATAGAGCATTTTACTCGTCATTTCATGCGCTTTGAGATGCCGCCTAGCCCAGTACGCTATCTGAAATAGGAGCGACGTAAATTGAACAAATGTGATAGAATTTTGCTGAATTCTTAAATTAACCATAATATAAAATGATGTAATAGGGTCTCTGTTCGCCCTACCCAAGAAGTTTAATAGTGCATTTTTCTCGTCATTTCATGCGCTTTGAGATGCCGCTTAGCCCAATAGCTATCTGAAATAGGAGCGACGTAAATTGAACAAATGTGATAGAATTTCCCTGAAATCTTATATTAAACAAAATATAAAATGACCTAAACGGGACTCTGATTGCCCTATCATAGAAGTTTAGTAGTGCATTTTACTCGCCCTTCCACGCGCTTTAAGATGCCGCCTAGCCCAGTACACTATCTGAAATAGGAGCGACGCATGTTGAACAAATGTGATAGAATTACGCTGAATTCTTATATTAACCGTAATATAAAATGATCTAATCGGGTCTCTGTTTGCATTACCCTAGAAGTTTAATAGTGCATTTTACTCGCCATTTCATGCGCTTTGAGATGCCGCATAGCCCAGTACGCTATCTGAAATAGGAGCGACGTAAGTTGAACAAATGTGATAGAATTACGCTGAATTCTTATATTAACCGTAATATAAAATGGTCTAATCGGATCTCCGTTTGCCTTATCCTAGAAGTTTATTAGTGCATTCTACTCGTCATTCCATGCGCTTTAAGATGCCGCCTAGCCCAGTACGCTATCTGAAATAGGAGCGACGTAAATTGAAAAAAATGTGATAGAATTTTGCTGAATTCTTAAATTAACCATAATATAAAATGATGTAATCGGGTCTCTGTTCGCCCTACCCAAGAAGTTTAATAGTGCATTTCTCTCGTCATTTCATGCGCTTTGAGATGCCGCTTAGCCCAATAGCTATCTGAAATAGGAGCGACGTAAATTGAACAAATGTCATAGAATTTCCCTGAAATCTTATATTAAACAAAATATAAAATGATCTAAACGGGACTCTGATTGCCCTATCATAGAAGTTTAGTAGTGCATTTTACTCGCCCTTCCACGCGCTTTAAGATGCCGCCTAGCCCAGTACACTATCTGAAATAGGAGCTACGTAACTTGAACAAATGTGACAGAATTACGCTGAATTCTTATATTAACCGTAATATAAAATGATCTAATCGGGTCTCTGTTTGCCTTATCCTAGAAGTTTAATAGTGCATTTTATTCGCCATTTCATGTGCTTTGAGATGCCGCTTAGCCCAATAAGCTATCTGAAATAGGAGCGATGTAACTTGAACAAATGTGATAGAATTTCGCTGAATTCTAAAATGAACCATAATATGAAATGACCTAATCGGGTCTCTGTTTGCCCTACCCTAGAAGTTTAATAGAGCATTTTACTCGTCATTTCATGCGCTTTGAGATGCCGCCTAGCCCAGTACGCTATCTGAAATAGGAGCGACGTAAATTGAACAAATGTGATAGAATTTTGCTGAATTCTTAAATTAACCATAATATAAAATGATGTAATAGGGTCTCTGTTCGCCCTACCCAAGAAGTTTAATAGTGCATTTTTCTCGTCATTTCATGCGCTTTGAGATGCCGCTTAGCCCAATAGCTATCTGAAATAGGAGCGACGTAAATTGAACAAATGTGATAGAATTTCCCTGAAATCTTATATTAAACAAAATATAAAATGACCTAAACGGGACTCTGATTGCCCTATCATAGAAGTTTAGTAGTGCATTTTACTCGCCCTTCCACGCGCTTTAAGATGCCGCCTAGCCCAGTACACTATCTGAAATAGGAGCGACGCATGTTGAACAAATGTGATAGAATTACGCTGAATTCTTATATTAACCGTAATATAAAATGATCTAATCGGGTCTCTGTTTGCATTACCCTAGAAGTTTAATAGTGCATTTTACTCGCCATTTCATGCGCTTTGAGATGCCGCATAGCCCAGTACGCTATCTGAAATAGGAGCGACGTAAGTTGAACAAATGTGATAGAATTACGCTGAATTCTTATATTAACCGTAATATAAAATGGTCTAATCGGATCTCCGTTTGCCTTATCCTAGAAGTTTATTAGTGCATTCTACTCGTCATTCCATGCGCTTTGAGATGCCGCTTAGCCCAATACGCTATCTGAAATAGGAGCGATGTAAATTGAACAAATGTGATAGCATTTTGCTGAATTCTTAAATTGACCATAATATAAAATGATGTAATCGGGTCTCTGTTCGCCCTACCCAAGAAGTTTAATAGTGCATTTCTCTCGTCATTTCATGCGCTTTGAGATGCCGCTTAGCCCAATAGCTATCTGAAATAGGAGCGACGTAAATTGAACAAATGTGATAGAATTTCCCTGAAATCTTATATTAAAGAAAATATAAAATGGTCTAAACGGGACTCTGATTGCCCTATCATAGACGTTTAGTAGTGCATTTTACTCGCCCTTCCACGCGCTTTAAGATGCCGCCTAGCACAGTACACTATCTGAAATAGGAGCGACGTAAATTGAAAAAATGTGATAGAATTCGCTGAATTCTTATATTAACCAAAATATAAAATGATCTAATGGGGTCTCTGTTTGCCCTACCCTAGAAGTTTAATAGTGCATTTTACTCGCCATTTCTTGCGCTTTGAGATGCCGCTTAGCCCAATACGCTATCTGAAATAGGAGCGACGTAAAATGAACAAATGTGATAGGATTTCGCTGAATTCTTAAATTAACCATAATATAAAATGATCTAATCGGGTCTCTATGTGCCCAACCCTAGAAGCTTAATAGTGCATTTTACTCGCCATTTCTTGCGCTTCGAGATGCCGCTTAGCCCAATACGCCATCTGAAATAGGAGCGACGTAAATTGAACAAATGTGATACAATTTCGCTGAATTCTTAAATTAACTATAATATAAAATGATCTAATCTGGTCACTGATTGCCCTATCATAGAAGTTTAATAGTGCATTTTACTCGCCATTCCACGCGCTTTACGTTGCCGCCTAGCCCAGCACGCTATCTGAAATAGGAGCTACGTAAGTTGAACAAATGTCACAGAATTACGCTGAATTCTTATATTAACCGTAATATAAAATGATCTAATCGGGTGTCTGTTTGCCGTATCCTAGAAGTTTAATAGTGCATTTTACTCGCCATTTCTTGCGCTTTGAGATGCCGCTTAGCCCAGTACGCTATCTGAAATAGGAGCGACGTAAATTGAACAAATGCGATAGAATATCGCTGGATTCTTATATTAACCAAAATATAAAATGAACTAATCGGGTCTCTGATTGCCATATCATAGAAGTTTAATAGTGCATTTTACTCGCCATTCCACGCGCTTTAAGTTGCCGCCTAGCCCAGTACGCTATCTGAAATAGGAGCTACGTAAGTTGAACAAATGTCACAGAATTACGCTGAATTCTTATGTTAACCGTAATATAAAATGATCTAATCGGGTCTCTGTTTGCCTTATCCTAGAAGTTTAATAGTGCATTTTACTCGCCATTTCATGCGCTTTGAGATGCCGCTTAGCCCAATACGCTATCTGTAATAGGAGCGACGTAAATCGAACAAATGTCATAGCATTTCGCTGAATTCTTATATTAACCAAAATATAAAATGATCTAATCCGGTCTCTGTTTGCCCTACCCTAGAAGTTCAATAGTGCATTGTACGAGCCATTTCTTGCGCTTTGAGATGCAGCTTAGCCCAATACGCTATCTGAAATAGGAGCGACGTAAATTGAACAAATGTGATAGAATTTCGCTGAATTCTTATTTTAACCTTAATGTAAAATGATCTAATCGCGTCTTTGTTCGCCCTACCCTAGAAGTTTAATAGTGCATTTCACTCGTCATTTCATGCGCTTTGAGTTGCCGCTTAGCCCAATAAGCTATCTGAAATAGGAGCGACATAAATTGAACAAATGTGATAGAACTTCGCTGAACTCTTATATTAACCGTAATATAAAATGTTCCTATCGGGTCTCTGATTGCCCCACCCTAGAAGTTTAATAGTGCATTTTACTCGCCCTTTCGTGCGCTTTGACAAGCCGCTTAGTCCAATACGCTATCTGAAATAGGAGCGACGTAAATTGAACAAATGTGATAGAATTTCGCTGGATTCTTATATTAACCAAAATATAAAATGAACTAATCGGGTCACTGATTGCCCTATCATAGAAGTTTAATAGTGCATTTTACTCGCCATTCCACGCGGTTTAAGTTGCCGCCTAGCCCAGTACGCTATCTGAAATAGGAGCTACGTAACTTGAACAAATGTGACAGAATTACGCTGAATTCTTTTATTTACCACAATGTTAAATGATCTAATCGGGTCTCTGTTCGCCCTAGCGTAGAAGCTTAATAGTGCATTTTATTCGTCATTTCATGCGCTTTGAGATGCCGCTTAGCCCAATACGCTATCTGAAATAGGAGCGACGCAAATTGAACAAATGCGATAGAATATCGCTGAATTCTTATATTAACCATAATATAAAATGATGTAATCGGGTCTCTGTTCGCCCTACCCAAGAAGTTTAATAGTGCATTTCTCTCGTCATTTCATGCGCTTTGAGATGCCGCTTAGCCCAATAGCTATCTGAAATAGGAGCGACGTAAATTGAACAAATGTGATAGAATTTCCCTGAAATCTTATATTAACCGTAATATAAGATCATCTAATCGGGTCTCTGTTTGCATTACCCTCGAAGTTTAATAGCGCATGTTACTCATCTTTCCACGCGCTTTAAGATGCCGCCTATCCGAGTACGCTATCTGAAATAGGAGCGACGTAAGTTGAACAAATGTGATAGAATAACGCTGAATTCTTATATTAACCGTAATATAAAATGGTCTAATCGGGTCTCCATTTGCCTTATCCTAGAAGTTTAATAGTGCATTTTGCTCGCCATTTCATGCGCATGGAGATGCCGCTTAGCCCAATACGCTATTTGAAATAGGAGCGACGTAAATTGAACAAATGTGATAGAATTTCGCTGAATTCTTATATTAACCAGAATATAAAATGATCTAATCGGGTCTCTGATTGCCCTATCATAGAAGTTTAATAGTGCATTTTACTCGTCATTCCACGCGCTTTAAGATGCCGCCTAGCCCAGTACGCTATCTGAAATAGGAGCGACGTAAATTGAACAAATGTGATAGAATTTTGCTGAAATCTTAAATTAACCATAATATAAAATGATGTAATAGGGTCTCTGTTCGCCCTACCCAAGAAGTTTAATAGTGCATTTCTCTCGTCATTTCATGCGCTTTGAGATGCCGCTTAGCCCAATAGCTATCTGAAATAGGAGCGACGTAAATTGAACAAATGTGATAGAATTTCCCTGAAATCTTATATTAAACAAAATATAAAATGACCTAAACGTGACTCTGATTGCCCTATCATAGAAGTTTAGTAGTGCATTTTACTCGCCCTTCCACGCGCTTTAAGATGCCGCCTAGCCCAGTACACTATCTGAAATAGGAGCGACGCATGTTGAACAAATGTGATAGAATTACGCTGCATTCTTATATTAACCGTAATATAAAATGATCTAATCGGGTCTTTGTTCGCATTACCATAGAAGTTTAATAGTGCATTTTACTGGCCATTTCATGCGCTTTGAGATGCCGCTTAGCCCAGTACGCTATCTGCAATAGGATCGACGTAAATTGAACAAATGAGATAGAATTTCGCTGAATTCTTAAATTAACCATAATATAAAGTGATCTAAACTGGTCTCTGTTTGCCCGACACTAGAAGTTTAATAGTGCATTTTACTCCCCATTTCATGCGCTTTGAGATGCCGCTTATCCGAGTACGCTTTCTGAAATAGGAGCGACGTAAGTTGAACAAATGTGATAGAATAACGCTGAATTCTTATATTAACCGTAATATAAAATGGTCTAATCGGGTCTCCGTTTGCCTTATCCTAGAAGTTTAATAGTGCATTTTACTCGCCATTCCACGCGCTTTAAGATACCGCGTAGCCCAGTACGCTATCTGAAATAGGATCGACGTAAATTGTACAAATGTGATAGAATTTCCCTGAATACTTATATTAACCTTAATGTAAAATGATCTAATCGAGTCTTTGTTCGCCCTACCCTAGAAGTTTAATAGTGCATTTTACTCACCATTCCACGCGCTTTAAGTTGCCGCCTAGCCCAGTACGCTATCTGAAATTGGAGCTACGTAAGTTGAACAAATGTCACAGAATTACGCTGAATTCTTATATTAACCGTAATATAAAATGATCTAATCTGGTCTCTGTTTGCCCTACCCTAGAAGTTTAATAATGCATTTTACTCGCCATTTCTTGCGCTTTGAGATGCCGCTTAGCACAAGTCGCTATCTGAAATATCAGCGACGTAAATTGAACAAATGTGAGAGAATTTCGCTGAATTCTTAAATTAACCATAATATAAAATGATCTAATAGGGTCTCTGTTTGCATTACCCGAGAAGTTTAATAGTGCATTTTACTCGCCATTCCACGCGCTTTAAGATGCCGCCTATCCGAGTACGCTTTCTGAAATAGGAGCGACGTAAGTTGAACAAATGTGATAGAATAACGCTGAATTCTTACATTAACCGTAATATGAAATGGTCTAATCGGGTCCCCGTTTGCCTTATCCTAGAAGTTTAATAGTGCATTTTACTCGCCATTCCACGCGCTTTAAGATACCGCGTAGCCCAGTACGCTATCGGAAATAGGATCGACGTAAATTGAACAAATGTGATAGAATTTTGCTGAATTCTTAAATTAACCATAATATAAAATGATGTAATCGGGTCTCCGTTCGCCCTACCCAAGAAGTTTAATAGTGCATTTCTCTCGTCATTTCATGCGCTTTGAGATGCCGCATAGCCCAATACGCTATCTGAAATAGGAGCGACGTAAATTGAACAAATGTGATAGAATTTCGCTGAATTCTTATATTAACCGTAATATAAAATGATCCAATCGGGTCTCTGTTTGCATTACCCTAGAAGTTTAATAGTGCATTTTACTCGCCATTCCGCGCGCTTTAAGTTGCCGCCTAGCCCAATACGCTATCTGAAATAGGAGCGACGTAAATTGAACAAATGTGATAGAATTTTTCTGAATTCTTAAATTAACCATAATATGAAATGACCTAATCGGGGCTCTGTTTGCCCTGCCCTAGAAGTTTAATAGTGCATTTTACTCGCCATTTCTTGCGCTTTGAGATGCCGCGTAGCCCAATACGCTATCTGAAATATCAGCGACGTAAATTGAACAAATGTGAGAGAATTTCGCTGAAGTCTTAAAGTAACCATAATATAAAATGATCTAATGTGGTCTCTGTTTGCCCTACCCTAGAAGTTTAATAGTGCATTTTACTCGTCATTTCTTGCGCTTTGAGATGCCGCTTAGCACAAGTCGCTATCTGAAATAGGAGCGATGTAAATTGAACAAATGTGATAGAATTTCGCTGAATTCTTATATTAACCTTAATGTAAAATGATCTAATCGGGTCTTTGTTCGCCCTACCCTAGAAGTTTAATAGTGCATTTTACTCGCCACTTCATGCGCTTTGAGATGCCGCTTAGCCCAATAAGCTATCTGAAATAGGAGCGACGTAAATTGAACAAATGTGATAGAATTTCGCTGAATTCTTATATTAACCAAAATATGAAATGATCTAATCGGGTCTCTGATTGCCCTATCATAGAAGTTTAATAGTGCATTTTACTCGTCACTCCACGCGCTTTAAGATGCCGCCTAGCCCAGTACGCTATCTGAAATAGGAGCGACGTAAATTGAAAAAAATGTGATAGAATTTTGCTGAATTCTTAAATTAACCATAATATAAAATGATGTAATCGGGTCTCTGTTCGCCCTACCCAAGAAGTTTAATAGTGCATTTCTCTCGTCATTTCATGCGCTTTGAGATGCCGCTTAGCCCAATAGCTATCTGAAATAGGAGCGTCGTAAATTGAACAAATGTGATAGAATTTCCCTGAAATCTTATATTAAACAAAATATAAAATGATCTAAACGGGACTCTGATTGCCCTATCATAGAAGTTTAGTAGTGCATTTTACTCGCCCTTCCACGCGCTTTAAGATGCCGCCTAGCCCAGTACGCTATCTGAAATAGGAGCGACGTAAATGGAACAAATGTGATAGAATTTTGCTGAATTCTTAAATTAACCATAATATAAAATGATGTAATAGGGTCTCTGTTCGCCCTACCCAAGAAGTTTAATAGTGCATTTCTCTCGTCATTTCATGCGCTTTGAGATGCCGCTTAGCCCAATAGCTATCTGAAATAGGAGCGACGTAAATTGAACAAATGTGATAGAATTTCCCTGAAATCTTATATTAAACAAAATATAAAATGACCTAAACGGGACTCTGATTGCCCTATCATAGAAGTTTAGTAGTGCATTTTACTCGCCCTTCCACGCGCTTTAAGATGCCGCCTAGCCCAGTACACTATCTGAAATAGGAGCGACGCATGTTGAACAAATGTGATAGAATTACGCTGAATTCTTATATTAACCGTAATATAAAATGATCTAATCGGGTCTCTGTTTGCATTACCATAGAAGTTTAATAGTGCATTTTACTCGCCATTTCATGCGCTTTGAGATGCCGCTTAGCCCAATACGCTATCTGCAATAGGATCGACGTAAATTGAACAAATGAGATAGAATTTCGCTGAATTCTTAAATTAACCATAATATAAAGTGATCTAAACTGGTCTCTGTTTGCCCGACCCTAGAAGTTTAATAGTGCATTTTACTCGCCATTTCTTGCGCTTTGAGATGCCGCTTAGCCCAATACGCTATCTGAAATAGGAGAAACGTAAATTGAACAAATGTGATAGAATTTCGCTGAATTCTTAAATTAACCATAATATAAAATGATCTAATGGGGTCTCTGTTTGCCCTACCCTAGAAGTTTAATAGTGCATTTTACTCGCCATTTCTTGCGCTTTGAGATGCCGCTTAGCCCAATACGCTATCTGAAATAGGAGCGACGTAAATTGAACAAATGTGATAGAATTTCGCTGAATTCATATATTAACCAAACTATAAAATGATCTAATCGGGTCTCTGATTGCCCTATCATAGAAGTTTAATAGTGCATTCTACTCGCCATTCCTCGCGCTTTAAGATGCCGCCTATCCGGGTACGCTATCTGAAATAGGAGCGACGTAAATTGAACAAATGTGAGAGAATTTCGCTGAATTCTTAAATTAACCATAATATAAAATGATCTAATGGGGTCTCTGTTTGCCCTACCCTAGAAGTTTAATAGTGCATTTTACTCGCCATTTCTTGCGCTTTGAGATGCCGCTTAGCACAAGTCGCTATCTGAAATAGGAGCGATGTAAATTGAACAAATGTGATAGAATTTCGCTGAATTCTTATATTAACCTTAATGTACAATGATCTAATCGAGTCTTTGTTCGCCCTACCCTAGAAGTTTAATAGTGCATTTTACTCACCATTCCACGCGCTTTAAGTTGCCGCCTAGCCCAGTACGCTATCTGAAATAGGAGCTACGTAAGTTGAACAAATGTCACAGAATTACGCTGAATTCTTATATTAACCGTAATATAAAATGATCTAATCGGGTCTCTGTTTGCCCTACCCTAGAAGTTTAATAATGCATTTTACTCGCCATTTCTTGCGCTTTGAGATGCCGCTTAGCACAAGTCGCTATCTGAAATAGGAGCGATGTAAATTGAACAAATGTGATAGAATTTCGCTGAATTCTTATATTAACCTTATTGTAAAAGGATCTAATCGAGTCTTTGTTCGCCCTACCCTAGAAGTTTAATAGTGCATTTTACTCGCCACTTCATGCGCTTTGAGATGCCGCTTAGCCCAATAAGCTATCTGAAATAGGAGCGATGTAACTTGAACAAATGTGATAGTATTTCGCTGAATTCTAAAATGAACCATAATATGAAATGACCTAATCGGGTCTCTGTTTGCCCTACCCTAGAAGTTTAATAGAGCATTTTACTCGTCATTTCATGCGCTTTGAGATGCCGCTTAGCCCAATACGCTATCTGAAATAGGAGCGACGCAAATTGAACAAATGCGATAGAATATCGCTGAATTCTTAAATTAACCATAATATAAAATGATGTAATAGGGTCTCTGTTCGCCCTACCCAAGAAGTTTAATAGTGCATTTTTCTCGTCATTTCATGCGCTTTGAGATGCCGCTTAGCCCAATAGCTATCTGAAATAGGAGCGACGTAAATTGAACAAATGTGATAGAATTTCCCTGAAATCTTATATTAAACAAAATATAAAATGACCTAAACGGGACTCTGATTGCCCTATCATAGAAGTTTAGTAGTGCATTTTACTCGCCCTTCCACGCGCTTTAAGATGCCGCCTAGCCCAGTACACTATCTGAAATAGGAGCGACGCATGTTGAACAAATGTGATAGAATTACGCTGAATTCTTATATTAACCGTAATATAAAATGATCTAATCGGGTCTCTGTTTGCATTACCCTAGAAGTTTAATAGTGCATTTTACTCGCCATTTCATGCGCTTTGAGATGCCGCCTAGCCCAGTACGCTATCTGAAATAGGAGCGACGTAAGTTGAACAAATGTGATAGAATTACGCTGAATTCTTATATTAACCGTAATATAAAATGGTCTAATCGGATCTCCGTTTGCCTTATCCTAGAAGTTTATTAGTGCATTCTACTCGTCATTCCATGCGCTTTGAGATGCCGCTTAGCCCAATACGCTATCTGAAATAGGAGCGATGTAAATTGAACAAATGTGATAGCATTTTGCTGAATTCTTAAATTGACCATAATATAAAATGATGTAATCGGGTCTCTGTTCGCCCTACCCAAGAAGTTTAATAGTGCATTTCTCTCGTCATTTCATGCGCTTTGAGATGCCGCTTAGCCCAATAGCTATCTGAAATAGGAGCGACGTAAATTGAACAAATGTGATAGAATTTCCCTGAAATCTTATATTAAAGAAAATATAAAATGATCTAAACGGGACTCTGATTGCCCTATCATAGACGTTTAGTAGTGCAGTTTACTCACCCTTCCACGCGCTTTAAGATGCCGCCTAGCCCAGTACACTATCTGAAATAGGAGCGACGCATGTTGAACAAATGTGATAGAATTACGCTGAATTCTTATATTAACCGTAATATAAAATGATCTAATCGGGTCTCTGTTTGCATTACCCTAGAAGTTTAATAGTGCATTTTACTCGCCATTTCATGCGCTTTGAGATGCCGCCTAGCCCAGTACGCTATCTGAAATAGGAGCGACGTTAGTTGAACAAATATGATAGAATTACGCTGAATTCTTATATTAACCGTAATATAAAATGATCTATTCGGGTGTCTGTTCGCCCTACCCTAGAAGTTTAATAGTGCATTTCACTCGCCATCCCATGCGCTTCGAGATGCCGCTTAGCCCAATACGCTATCTGAAATAGGAGCGACGTAAATTGAGCAAATGTGATAGAATTTCGCTGAATTCTTATATTAACCAAAATATAAAATGATCTAATCGGGTCTCTGATTGCCCTATCATAGAAGTTTAACAGTGCATTTTACTCGCCATTCCACGCGCTTTACGTTGCCGCCTAGCCCAGCACGCTATCTGAAATAGGAGCTACGTAAGTTGAACAAATGTCACAGAATTACGCTGAATTCTTATATTAACCGTAATATGAAATGATCTAATCGGGTGTCTGTTTGCCGTATCCTAGAAGTTTAATAGTGCATTTTACTCGCCATTTCTTGCGCTTTGAGATGCCGCTTAGCCCAGTACGCTATCTGAAATAGGAGCGATGTAAATTGAACAAATGTGATAGAATTTCGATGAATTCTTTTATTAACCAAAATATAAAATGATCTAATCGGGTCTCTGATTGCCCTATCATAGAAGTTTAATAGTGCATTTTACTCGCCATTCCACGCGCTTTAAGATGCCGCCTAGCCCAGGACACTATCTGAAATAGGAGCTACGTAAGTTGAACGAATGGGACAGAATTACGCTGATTTCTTATATTAACCGTAATATAAAATGATCTAATCGGGTCTCTGTTTGCCTTATCCTAGAAGTTTAATAGTGCATTTTACTCGCCATTCCACGCGCTTTAAGATACCGCCTATCCGAGTACGCTTTCTGAAATAGGAGCGACGTAAGTTGAACAAATGTGATAGAATAACGCTGAATTCTTATATTAACCGTAATATAAAATGGTCTAATCGGGTCTCCGTTTGCCTTATCCTAGAAGTTTAATAGTGCATTTTACTCGCCATTCCACGCGCTTTAAGATACCGCGTAGCCCAGTACGCTATCTGAAATAGGATCGACGTAAATTGTACAAATGTGATAGAATTTCCCTGAATACTTATATTAACCTTAATGTAAAATGATCTAATCGGGTCTCTGTTCGCCCTACCCTAGAAGTTTAATAGTGCATTTCACTCTCCATTTCATGCGCTTTGAGATGCCGCTTAGCCCAATACGCTATCTGCAATAGGAGCGACGTTAGTTGAACAAATATGATAGAATTACGCTGAATTCTTATATTAACCGTAATATAAAATGATCTATTCGGGTGTCTGTTCGCCCTACCCTAGAAGTTTAATAGTGCATTTCTCTCGTCATTTCATGCGCTTTGAGATGCCGCTTAGCCCTGTAACCTATCTGAAATAGGAGCGATGTAAATTGAACAAATGTGATAGAATTTCCCTGAAGTCTTATATTAAACAAAATATAAAATGATCTAATCCGGTCTCTGATTGGCCTATCATAGAAGTTATGTAGTGCATTTTACTCGCCATTCCACGCGCTTTCAGATGCCGCCTAGCCCAGTATGCTATCTAAATTAGGAGCGACGTAAGTTGAACAAATGTGATAGAATTACGCTGAATTCTTATATTAACCGTAATATAAAATGATCTAATCGGGTCTCTGTTTGTCCTACCCTAGAAGTTTAATAGTGCATTTTACTCGCCATTTCATGCGCATTGAGATGCCGCTTAGCCCAATACGCTATCTGAAATAGGAGCGACGTAAATTGAACAAACGTGATAGAATTTCCCTGAATACTTATATTAACCTTAATGTAAAATGATCTAATCGGGTCTCTGTTCGCCCTACCCTAGAAGTTTAATAGGGCATTTCACTCGACACTTCACGCGCTTTGAGATGCCGCTAAGCCCAATAAGCTATCTGAAATAGGAGCGACGTAAATTGAACAAATGTGATACAATTTCGCTGAATTCTTACATTAACCATAATGTAAAATGATATAATCGGGTCTCTGTTTGCCCTACCCTAGAAGTTTAATAGTGCATTTCATTCGTCACTTCATGCGGTTTGAGATGCCGCTAAGCACAATAAGCTATCTGTAATAGGAGCGACGTAAATTGAACAAATGTGATAGAATTTCGCTGAATTCTTATATTAACCAAAATATAAAATGATCTAATCTGGTCTCTGATTGCCGTATCATAGAAGTTTAGCAGTGCATTTTACTCGCCATTCCACGCGCTTTAAGATGCCGCCTAGCCCAGTACGCTATCTAAATTAGGAGCGACGTAAGTTGAACAAATGTGATAGAATTACGCTGAATTCTTATATTAACCGTAATATAAAATGATCTAATCGGGTCTATGTTTGCCTTATCCTAGAAGTTTGATAGTGCATTTTACTCGCCATTTCGTGCGCTTTGAGATGCCGCTTAGCCCAATACGCTATCTGAAACAGGAGCGACGTAAATTGAACAAATGTGATAGAATTTCGCTGAAATCTTAAATTAACTATAATATAAAATGATCTAATCGGGTCACTGATTGCCCTACCATAGAAGTTTGATAGTGCATTTTGCTCGCCATTTCATGCACTTTGAGATGCCGCTTAGCCCAATACGCTATCTGAAATAGGAGCGACGTAAATTGAACAAATGTGATAGAATTTCGCTGAATTCTTATATTAACCAAAATATAAAATGATCTAATCGGGTCTCTGATTGCCCTACCATAGAAGATTAATAGTGCATTTTACTCGCCACTCCACGCGCTTTAGGATGCCGCCTAGACCAGTAGGCTATCCGAAATAGGAGCGACGTAAATTGAACAAATGTGATAGAATTTTGCTGAATTCTTAAATTAACCATAATATGAAATGATCTAATCGGGTCTCTGTTTGCCCTACCCTAGACGTTTAATAGTGCATTTTACTCGCCATTTCATGCGCTTTGAGATGCCGCTTAGCCCAATACGCTATCTGAAATATGAGCGACGTAAATTGAACAAATGTGATAGAATTTCGCTGAATTCTTATATTAACCAAAATATAAAATGAACTAATCGGGTCTCTGTTTGCCTTATCCTAGAAGTTTAGTATTGCATTTTACTCGCCATTTCATGCGCTTTGAGATGCCGCTTAGCCCAATACGCTATCTGAAATAGGAGCGACGTAAATTGAACAAATGTGATAGAATTTCGCTGAATTCGTATATTAACCAAAATATAAAATGATCTAATCGGGTCTCTGATTGCCCTACCATAGAAGATTAATAGTGCATTTTACTCGCCACTCCACGCGCTTTAGGATGCCGCCTGGACCAGTAGGCTATCCGAAATAGGAGCGACGTAAATTGAACAAATGTGATAGAATTTTGCTGAATTCTTAAATTAACCATAATATAAAATGATCTAATCGGGTCTCTGTTTGCCCTACCCTAGAAGTTTAATAGTGCATTTTACTCGCCATTTCATGCGCTTTGAGATGCCGCTTAGCCCAATACGCTATCTGAAATAGGAGCGACGAAAGTTGAACAAAGGTCATAGAATTTCGCTGAATCATTTTATTAACCAGAATGTAAAATGATCTAATCTGGTCTCTGTTCGCCCTAGCCTAGAAGTTTAATAGTGCATTTTACTCGCCATTCCACGCGCTTTAAGATGCCGCCTAGCCCAGTACGCTGTCTGAAATAGAAGCGACTTAAACTGAACAAGTGTGATAGAATCTCGCTGAATACTTATATTATCCTTAATGTAAAATGATCTAATCGGGTCTCTGTTCGCCCTACCCTAGAAGTTTAATAGTGCATTTCACTCGTCATTTCATGCGCTTTGAGATGACGCTTAACCCAATACGCTATCTGAAATAGGAGCGACGTAAGTTGAACAAATGTGATAGAATTACGCTGAATTCTTATATTAACCGTAATATAAAATGATCTAATCGGGTCTCTGTTTGCCTTATCCTAGAAGTTTAATAGTGCATTTTACTCGCCATTTCATGCACTTTGAAATGCCGCTTAGCCCAGTACGCTATCTGAAATAGGACCGACGTAAATTGAACAAATGTGATAGAATTTCCGTGAATTCATATATTAACCTTAATGTAAAATGATCTAATCGGGTCTCTGTTCGCCCTACCATAGAAGTCTAATAGTGCATTTTGTTCGTCATTTCATGCGCTTTGTGATGCCGCTAAGCCCAATAAGCTGCCTGAAATAGGAGCGACGTAAATTGAACAAATGTGATAGAATTTCGCTGAATTCTTATATTAACCAAAATATAAAATGATCTAATCGGGTCTCTGTTTGCCCTACCCTAGAAGTTTAATCGTGCATTTTACACGCCATTTCATGCGCTTTGAGATGCCGCTTAGCCCAATACGCTATCTGAAATAGGAGCGACGTAAATTGAACAAATGTCATAGAATTTCGCTGAATTCTTATATTAACCATAATATAAAATGATCTAACCGGGTCCCTGTTTGCCCTACCCTAGAAGTTTAATAGTGCATTTCACTCGTCATTTCATGCGCTTTGAGATGCCGCATAGCCCAATACGCTACCTGAAATAGGAGCGACGTAAATTGAACAAATGTGATAGAATTTCGCTGAATTCTTATATTAACCAAAGTATAAAATGATCTAATCTGGTCTCTGATTGCCCTATCATAGAAGGTTAATAGTGCATTTTACTCGCCATTCCAGGCGCTTTAAGATGCCGCCTAGCCCAGTACGCTGTCTGAAATAGAAGCGACGTAAATTGAACAAGTGTGATAGAATCTCGCTGAATACTTATATTAACCTTAATGTAAAATGATCTAATCGGGTCTCTGTTCGCCCTACGCTAGAAGTTTAATAGTGCATTTCACTCGTCATTTCATGCGCTTTGAGATGACGCTTAACCCAATACGCTATCTGAAATAGGAGCGACGTAAGTTGAACAAATGTGACAGAATTACGCTGTATTCTTATATTCACCTTAATGTAAAATGATCTCTTCGGGTCTCTGTTCGCCCTACCCTAGAAGTATAATAGTGCATTTCACTCGTCATTTCATGCGCTTTGAGATGACGCTTAACCCAATACGCTATCTGAAATAGGAGCGACGTAAGTTGAACAAATGTGACAGAATTACGCTGTATTCTTATATTCACCTTAATGTAAAATGATCTCTTCGGGTCTCTGTTCGCCCTACCCTAGAAGTATAATAGTGCATTTCACTCGCCATTTCATGCGCTTTGAGATGCCGCTTATCCCAATACGCTATCTGAAATAGGAGCGACGTAAATTGAACAAATGTGATAGAATTTCGCTGAATTCTTAAATTAACCATAATATAAAATGATCTAATCGGGTCTCTGTTTGCCCTACCCTAGAAGTTTAATAGTGCATTTCACTCGTCATTTCATGCGCTTTGAGACGCCGCTTCGCCCAATAAGCTATTTGAAATAGGAGCGACGTAAATTGAACAAATGTGATAGAATTACGCTGAATTCTTATATTAACCGTAATATAAAATGATCTAATCGGGTCTCTGTTTGCCTTATCCTAGAAGTTTGATAGTGCATTTTACTCGCCATTTCATGCGCTTTGAGATGCCGCTTAGCCAAATACGCTATCTGGAATAGGAGCGACGTAAATTGAACAAATGTGATAGAATTTCGCTGAATTCTTATATTAACCAAAATATAAAATGATCTAATCGGGTCTCTGATTGCCCTACCATAGAAGATTAATAGTGCATTTTACTCGCCACTCCACGCGCTTTAGGATGCCGCCTAGACCAGTAGGCTATCCGAAATAGGAGCGACGTAAATTGAACAAATGTGATAGAATTTCGCTGAATTCTTAAATTAACCATAATATAAAATGATCTAATCGGGTCTCTGTTTGCCCTACCCTAGAAGTTTAGTAGTGCATTTCACTCGTCATTTCATGCGCTTTGAGACGCCGCTTCGCCCAATAAGCTATTTGAAATAGGAGCGACGTAAATTGAACAAATGTGATAGAATTACGCTGAATTCTTATATTAACCGTAATATAAAATGATCTAATCGGGTCTCTGTTTGCCTTATCCTAGAAGTTTGATAGTGCATTTTACTCGCCATTTCATGCGCTTGGAGATGCCGCTTAACCCAATACGCTATCTGAAATAGGAGCGACGTAAGTTGAACAAATGTGATAGAATTACGCTGAATTCTTATATTAACCGTAATATAAAATGATCTAATCGGGTCTCTGTTTGCCTTATCCTAGAAGTTTAATAGTGCATTTTACTCGCCATTTCATGCACTTTGAAATGCCGCTTAGCCCAGTACGCTATCTGAAATAGGACCGACGTAAATTGAACAAATGTGATAGAATTTCCGTGAATTCATATATTAACCTTAATGTAAAATGATCTAATCGGGTCTCTGTTCGCCCTACCATAGAAGTCTAATAGTGCATTTTGTTCGTCATTTCATGCGCTTTGTGATGCCGCTAAGCCCAATAAGCTGCCTGAAATAGGAGCGACGTAAATTGAACAAATGTGATAGAATTTCGCTGAATTCTTATATTAACCAAAATATAAAATGATCTAATCGGGTCTCTGTTTGCCCTACCCTAGAAGTTTAATCGTGCATTTTACACGCCATTTCATGCGCTTTGAGATGCCGCTTAGCCCAATACGCTATCTGAAATAGGAGCGACGTAAATTGAACAAATGTCATAGAATTTCGCTGAATTCTTACATTAACCATAATATAAAATGATCTAACCGGGTCCCTGTTTGCCCTACCCTAGAAGTTTAATAGTGCATTTCACTCGTCATTTCATGCGCTTTGAGATGCCGCATAGCCCAATACGCTACCTGAAATAGGAGCGACGTAAATTGAACAAATGTGATAGAATTTCGCTGAATTCTTATATTAACCAAAGTATAAAATGATCTAATCTGGTCTCTGATTGCCCTATCATAGAAGGTTAATAGTGCATTTTACTCGCCATTCCAGGCGCTTTAAGATGCCGCCTAGCCCAGTACGCTGTCTGAAATAGAAGCGACGTAAATTGAACAAGTGTGATAGAATCTCGCTGAATACTTATATTAACCTTAATGTAAAATGATCTAATCGGGTCTCTGTTCGCCCTACGCTAGAAGTTTAATAGTGCATTTCACTCGTCATTTCATGCGCTTTGAGATGACGCTTAACCCAATACGCTATCTGAAATAGGAGCGACGTAAGTTGAACAAATGTGACAGAATTACGCTGTATTCTTATATTCACCTTAATGTAAAATGATCTCTTCGGGTCTCTGTTCGCCCTACCCTAGAAGTATAATAGTGCATTTCACTCGTCATTTCATGCGCTTTGAGATGACGCTTAACCCAATACGCTATCTGAAATAGGAGCGACGTAAGTTGAACAAATGTGACAGAATTACGCTGTATTCTTATATTCACCTTAATGTAAAATGATCTCTTCGGGTCTCTGTTCGCCCTACCCTAGAAGTATAATAGTGCATTTCACTCGCCATTTCATGCGCTTTGAGATGCCGCTTATCCCAATACGCTATCTGAAATAGGAGCGACGTAAATTGAACAAATGTGATAGAATTTCGCTGAATTCTTAAATTAACCATAATATCAAATGATCTAATCGGGTCTCTGTTTGCCCTACCCTAGAAGTTTAATAGTGCATTTCACTCGTCATTTCATGCGCTTTGAGACGCCGCTTCGCCCAATAAGCTATTTGAAATAGGAGCGACGTAAATTGAACAAATGTGATAGAATTACGCTGAATTCTTATATTAACCGTAATATAAAATGATCTAATCGGGTCTCTGTTTGCCTTATCCTAGAAGTTTGATAGTGCATTTTACTCGCCATTTCATGCGCTTTGAGATGCCGCTTAGCCAAATACGCTATCTGGAATAGGAGCGACGTAAATTGAACAAATGTGATAGAATTTCGCTGAATTCTTATATTAACCAAAATATAAAATGATCTAATCGGGTCTCTGATTGCCCTACCATAGAAGATTAATAGTGCATTTTACTCGCCACTCCACGCGCTTTAGGATGCCGCCTAGACCAGTAGGCTATCCGAAATAGGAGCGACGTAAATTGAACAAATGTGATAGAATTTCGCTGAATTCTTAAATTAACCATAATATCAAATGATCTAATCGGGTCTCTGTTTGCCCTACCCTAGAAGTTTAGTAGTGCATTTCACTCGTCATTTCATGCGCTTTGAGACGCCGCTTCGCCCAATAAGCTATTTGAAATAGGAGCGACGTAAATTGAACAAATGTGATAGAATTACGCTGAATTCTTATATTAACCGTAATATAAAATGATCTAATCGGGTCTCTGTTTGCCTTATCCTAGAAGTTTGATAGTGCATTTTACTCGCCATTTCATGCGCTTGGAGATGCCGCTTAACCCAATACGCTATCTGAAATAGGAGCGACGTAAGTTGAACAAATGTGATAGAATTACGCTGAATTCTTATATTAACCGTAATATAAAATGATCTAATCGGGTCTCTGTTTGCCTTATCCTAGAAGTTTAATAGTGCATTTTACTCGCCATTTCATGCACTTTGAAATGCCGCTTAGCCCAGTACGCTATCTGAAATAGGACCGACGTAAATTGAACAAATGTGATAGAATTTCCGTGAATTCATATATTAACCTTAATGTAAAATGATCTAATCGGGTCTCTGTTCGCCCTACCATAGAAGTCTAATAGTGCATTTTGTTCGTCATTTCATGCGCTTTGTGATGCCGCTAAGCCCAATAAGCTGCCTGAAATAGGAGCGACGTAAATTGAACAAATGTGATAGAATTTCGCTGAATTCTTATATTAACCAAAATATAAAATGATCTAATCGGGTCTCTGTTTGCCCTACCCTAGAAGTTTAATCGTGCATTTTACACGCCATTTCATGCGCTTTGAGATGCCGCTTAGCCCAATACGCTATCTGAAATAGGAGCGACGTAAATTGAACAAATGTCATAGAATTTCGCTGAATTCTTACATTAACCATAATATAAAATGATCTAAACGGGTCTCTGTTTGCCCTACCCTAGAAGTTTAATAGTGCATTTCACTCGTCATTTCATGCGCTTTGAGATGCCGCATAGCCCAATACGCTACCTGAAATAGGAGCGACGTAAATTGAACAAATGTGATAGAATTTCGCTGAATTCTTATATTAACCAAAGTATAAAATGATCTAATCTGGTCTCTGATTGCCCTATCATAGAAGGTTAATAGTGCATTTTACTCGCCATTCCAGGCGCTTTAAGATGCCGCCTAGCCCAGTACGCTGTCTGAAATAGAAGCGACGTAAATTGAACAAGTGTGATAGAATCTCGCTGAATACTTATATTAACCTTAATGTAAAATGATCTAATCGGGTCTCTGTTCGCCCTACGCTAGAAGTTTAATAGTGCATTTCACTCGTCATTTCATGCGCTTTGAGATGACGCTTAACCCAATACGCTATCTGAAATAGGAGCGACGTAAGTTGAACAAATGTGACAGAATTACGCTGTATTCTTATATTCACCTTAATGTAAAATGATCTCTTCGGGTCTCTGTTCGCCCTACCCTAGAAGTATAATAGTGCATTTCACTCGTCATTTCATGCGCTTTGAGATGACGCTTAACCCAATACGCTATCTGAAATAGGAGCGACGTAAGTTGAACAAATGTGACAGAATTACGCTGTATTCTTATATTCACCTTAATGTAAAATGATCTCTTCGGGTCTCTGTTCGCCCTACCCTAGAAGTATAATAGTGCATTTCACTCGCCATTTCATGCGCTTTGAGATGCCGCTTATCCCAATACGCTATCTGAAATAGGAGCGACGTAAATTGAACAAATGTGATAGAATTTCGCTGAATTCTTAAATTAACCATAATATCAAATGATCTAATCGGGTCTCTGTTTGCCCTACCCTAGAAGTTTAATAGTGCATTTCACTCGTCATTTCATGCGCTTTGAGACGCCGCTTCGCCCAATAAGCTATTTGAAATAGGAGCGACGTAAATTGAACAAATGTGATAGAATTACGCTGAATTCTTATATTAACCGTAATATAAAATGATCTAATCGGGTCTCTGTTTGCCTTATCCTAGAAGTTTGATAGTGCATTTTACTCGCCATTTCATGCGCTTTGAGATGCCGCTTAGCCAAATACGCTATCTGGAATAGGAGCGACGTAAATTGAACAAATGTGATAGAATTTCGCTGAATTCTTATATTAACCAAAATATAAAATGATCTAATCGGGTCTCTGATTGCCCTACCATAGAAGATTAATAGTGCATTTTACTCGCCACTCCACGCGCTTTAGGATGCCGCCTAGACCAGTAGGCTATCCGAAATAGGAGCGACGTAAATTGAACAAATGTGATAGAATTTCGCTGAATTCTTAAATTAACCATAATATCAAATGATCTAATCGGGTCTCTGTTTGCCCTACCCTAGAAGTTTAGTAGTGCATTTCACTCGTCATTTCATGCGCTTTGAGACGCCGCTTCGCCCAATAAGCTATTTGAAATAGGGAGCGACGTAAATTGAACAAATGTGATAGAATTACGCTGAATTCTTATATTAACCGTAATATAAAATGATCTAATCGGGTCTCTGTTTGCCTTATCCTAGAAGTTTGATAGTGCATTTTACTCGCCATTTCATGCGCTTGGAGATGCCGCTTAGCCAAATACGCTATCTGAAATAGGAGCGACGTAAATTGAACAAATGTGATAGAATTTCGCTGAATTCTTATATTAACCAAAATATAAAATGATCTAATCGGGTCTCTGATTGCCCTACCATAGAAGATTAATAGTGCATTTTACTCGCCACTCCACGCGCTTTAGGATGCCGCCTAGACCAGTAGGCTATCCGAAATAGGAGCGACGTAAATTGAACAAATGTGATAGAATTTTGCTGAATTCTTAAATTAACCATAATATAAAATGATCTAATCGGGTCTCTGCTTGCCCTACCCTAGAAGTTTAATAGTGCATTTTAGTCGCCATTTCATGCGCTTTGAGATGCCGCTTAGCCCAATACGCTATCTCAAATAGGAGCGACGAAAGTTGAACAAAGGTGATAGTATTTCGCTGAATTATTTTATTAACCAGAATGTAAAATGATCTAATCTGGTCTCTGTTCGCCCTAGCCTAGAAGCTTAATAGTGGATTTTACTCGGCATTCCACGCGCTTTAAGATGCCGCCTAGCCCATTACGCAATCTGAAATAGGAGCGACCTAAATTGAACGAATGTGATAGAATTTTGCTGAATTCTTAAATTAACCATAATATAAAATTATCTAATCGGGTCTCTGCTTGCCCTACGCTAGAAGTTTAATAGCGCATTTTAGTCGCCGTTTCATGCGCTTTGAGATGCCGCTTCGCCCAATACGCTATCTGGAATAGGAGCGACGTAAATTGATCAAATGTGATAGAATTTCCCTGAATTCTTATATTAACCTTAATGTAAAATGATCTAAGCGGGTCTCTGTTCGCCCTACCATAGAAGTTTAATAGTGCATTTCACTCGCCATTTCATGCGCTTTGAGATGCCGCTTAGCCCAATACGCTATCTGAAATAGGAGCGACGTGAATTGAACAAATGTGATAGAATTTTGCTGAATTCTTAAATTAACCATAATATTAGATGATGTAATCAGGTCTCTGCTTGCCCTACCCTAGAAGTTTAATAGTGCATTTTACTCGCCATTTCATGCGCTTTGAGATGCCGCTTAGCCCAGTACGCTATCTGAAATAGGAGCGACGTAAATTGAACAAATGTGATAGAATTTTGCCGAATTCTTAAATTAACCATAATATAAAATGATCTAATCGGGTGTTTGTTTGCCCTACCCTAGAAGCTTAATATTGTATTTTACTCGCCATTTCATGCGCTTTGAGCTGCCGCTTAGCCCAATACGCTATCTGAAATAGGAGCGACGTAAGTTGAAAAAATGTGATAGAGTTTCGCTGAATTCTTTTATGAACCATAATGTAAAATGATCTAATCGGGTCTCTGTTCTCCCTAGCCTAGAAGTTTAATAGTGCATTTTATTCTCCATTTCATGCGCTTTGAGATGCCGCTTAGCCCAAGACGCTATCTGAAATAGGAGCGACGTAAATTGAACAAATGCGATAGAATTTCCCTGAAATCTTATATTAAACAAAATATAAAATTATCTAATCGGGTCTCTGATTGCCCTATCATAGAAGTTTAGTAGTGCATTTTACTCGCCATTCCACGCGCTTTAAGATGCCGCCTAGCCCAGTACACTACCTGAAATAGGAGCGACGTAAGTTGAACAAATGTGATAGAATTACGCTGAATTCTTATATTAACCGTAATATAAAATGATATAATCGGGTCTCTGTTTGCCCTATCATAGAAGTTTAATAGTGCATTTTACTCGCCATTTCATGTGCTTTAAGGTGCCGCATAGCCCAATACGCTATCTGAAATAGGAGCGACGTAAATTGAACAAATGTGATAGAATTTCGCTGAATTTTTTTATTAACCATAATGTAAAATGATCTGATCGGGTCTCTGTTCGCCCTAGCCTAGAAGTTTAAGGGTGCATTTTATTCGACATTTCATGCGCTTTGAGATGCCGCTTAGCCGAATACGCTATCTGAAATGGGAGCGACGTCAATTGAACAAATGCGATAGAATTTCCCTGAAATCTTATATTAAACAAAATATAAAATGATCTAATCGGGTCTCTGATTGCCCTATCATAGAAGTTTAATAGTGCATTTTACTCGCCATTCCACGCGCTTTATGATGCCGCCTAGCCCAGTACGATATCTGAAATAGGAGCTACGTAAGTTGAACAAATGTGATAGAATTACGCTGAATTCTTATATTAACCAAAATATAAAATGATCTAATCGGGTCTCTGATTGCCCTACCATAGAAGATTAATAGTGCATTTTACTCGCCACTCCACGCGCTTTGAGATGCCGCTTAGCATAATACGCTATTTGAAATAGGGGCGACGTAAATTGAACAAATGTGATAGAATTACGCTGAATTCTTATATTAACCGTAACATAAAATGATCTAATCGGGTCTCTGTTTGCCTTATCCTAGAAGTTTAATAGTGCATTTTACTCGCCATTTCATGTGCTTTGAGATGCCGCTTAGCCCAATACGCTATCTGAAATAGGAGCGACGTAAATTGAACAAATGTGATAGAATATTGCTGAATTCTTAAATTAACCATAATATAAAATGATCTAATCGGGTCTCTGTTTGACCTACCCTAGAAGTATAATAGTGCATTTTACTCGCCATTTCATGTGCTTTGAGATGCCGCATAGCCCAATACGCTATCTGGAATAGGAGCGACGTAAATTGATCAAATGTGATAGAATTTCCCTGAATTCTTTTATTAACCTTAATGAAAAATGATCAAATCGGGTCTCTGTTCGCCCTACCATAGAAGTCTAATAGTGCATTTCACTCGCCATTCCATGCGCTTTGTGATGCCGCTTAGCCCAATACGCTATCTGAAATAGGAGCGACGTAAGTTGAACAAATGTGATAGAATAACGCTGCATTCTTATATTAACCGTATCATAAAATGGTCTAATCGGGTCTCCGTTTGCCTTATCCTAGAAGTTTAATAGTGCATTTTACTCGCCATTTCATGCGCATTGTGATGCAGCTTAGCCCAATACGCTATTTGATATAGGAGTGATGTAAATTGAACAAATGTGATAGAATTTCGCTGAATTCTTAAATTAACCATAATATGAAATGACCTAATCGGGTCTCTGTTCGCCCTACCCAAGAAGTTTAATAGTGCATTGTACTCGCCATTCCACGCGCTTTAAGATGCCGCCTAGCCCAGTACGCTATCTGAAATTGGAGCTACGTAAGTTGAACAAATGTCACAGAATTACGCTGAATTCTTATATTAACCGCAATATAAAATGATCTAATCGGGTCTCTCTTTGCCTTATCCTATAAGTTTAATAGTGCATTTTACTCATCATTTCATGCGCTTTTAGATGCCGCTTAGCCCAATACGCTATCTGAAATAGGAGCGACGTAAATTGAACAAATGTGATAGAATTTCGCTGAATACTTATATTAACCAAAATATAAAATGATCTAATCCGGTCTCTGTTTGCCCTACCCTAGAAGTTTAATAGTGCATTTTACTCGCGATTTCATGCGCTTTGAGATGCCGCTTATCCCAATACGCTATCTGAAATAGGAGCGACGTAAATTGATCAAATGTGATAGAATTTCGCTGAATTCTTAAATTAACCATAATATAAAATGATCTAATGGGGTCTCTGTTTGCCCTACCCTAGAAGTTTAATAGTGCATTTTACTCGCCATTTCTTGCGCTTTGAGATGCCGCTTAGCCCAATACGCTATCTGAAATAGGAGCGACGTAAATTGAACATATGTGATAGAATTTCGCTGAATTCTTATATTAATCAAAATATAAAATTATCTAATCGGGTCTCTGATTGCCCTATCATAGAAGTTTAAGAGTGCATTTTGCTCGCCATTCCATGCGCTTTAAGATGCCGCCTAGCCCAGTACGCTATCTGAAATAGGAGCTACGTAAGTTGAACAAATGTCACTGAATTACGCTGAATTCTTATATTAACCGTAATATAAAATGATCTAATCGGGTCTCTCTTTGCCTTATCCTAGAAGTTTAATAGTGCATTTTACTCGCCATTTCATGCGCTTTGAGATGCCGCTTAGCCCAATACGCTGTCTGAAATAGGAGCGACGTAAATTGAACAAATGTGATAGAATTTCGCTGAATTCTTATATTAACCAAAATATAAAATGATCTAATCCGGTCTCTGTTTGCCCTACCCTAGAAGTTTCATAGTGCATTTTACTCGCCATTTCATGCGCATTGAGATGCCGCTTAGCCCAATACGCTATCTGAAATAGGAGCGACGTAAATTGAACAAATGTGATAGAATTTCGCTGAATTCTTATATTAACCTTAATGTAAAATGATCTAATCGGGTCTTTGTTCGCCCTACCCTAGAAGTTTATTAGTGCATTTCACTCGTCATTTCATGCGCTTTGAGATGCCGCTTAGCACAATATGCTATCTGAAATAGGAGCGACGTAAATTGAACAAATGTGATAGAATTACGCTGAATCCTTATATTAACCAAAATATAAAATGATCTAATCGGGTCTCTGATTGCCCTATCAAAGAAGTTTAATAGTGCATTTTACTCGCCATTCCACGCGCTTTAAGGTGCCGCCTAGCGCAGTATGCTATCTGAAATAGGAACGACGTAAATTGAACAAATGTGATAGAATTTCGCTGAATTCTTAAATTAACCATAATATAAAATGATCTAATCGGGTCTCTCTTTGCCTTATCCTAGAAGTTTAATAGTGCATTTTACTCGCCATTTCATGCGCTTTGAGATGCCGCTTAGCCCAATACGCTATCTGAAATAGGAGCGACGTAAATTGAACAAATGTGATAGAATTTCGCTGAATTCTTATATTAACCTTAATATAAAATGATCTAATCGGGTCTTTGTTCGCCCTACCCTAGAAGTTTAATAGTGCAATTTCACTCGTCATTTCATGCGCTTTGAGATGCCGCTTAGCACAATATGCTATCTGAAATAGGAGCGACGTAAATTGAACAAACGTGATAGAATTACGCTGAATCCTTATATTAACCAAAATATAAAATGATCTAATTGGGTCTCTGATTGCCCTATCATAGAAGTTTAATAGTGCATTTTACTCGCCATTCCACGCGCTTTAAGGTGCCGCCTAGCCCAGTACGGTATCTGAAATAGGAGCTACGTAAGTTGAACAAATGTGATAGAATTACGCTGAATTCTTATATTAACCGTAATATAAAATGATGTAATCGGGCCTCTGTTTGCCCTATCATAGAAGTTTGATAGTGCATTTTACTCGCCATTTCATGTGCTTTAAGCTATCGCATAGCCCAATACGCTATCTGGAATAGGAGCGACGTAAATTGAACAAATGTGATAGAATTTCCCTGAATTCTTATATTAACCTTAATGTAAAATGATCTAATCGTGTCTTGTTCGCCCTACCATAGAAGTCTAATAGTGCATTTCACTCGCCATTTCATGCGCTTTGAGATGCCGCTTAGCATAATACGCTATTTGAAATAGGGGCGAAGTAAATTGAACAAATGTGATAGAATTTCGCTGAATTCTTATATTAACCGTAATATAAAATGATCTAATCGGGTCTCTGTTTGCCTTATCCTAGAAGTTTAATAGTGCATTTTACTCGCCATTTCATGCGCTTTGAGATGCCGCCTAGCCCAATACGCTATCTGAAATAGGAGCGACGTAAATTGAACAAATGTGATAGAATTTTGCTGAATTCTTAATTTAACCATAATATAAAATGATCTAATCGGGTCTCTGTTTGACCTACTCTAGAAGTTTAATAGTGCATTTTACTCGCCATTTCATGTGCTTTGAGATGCCGCATAGCCCAATACGCTATCTGGAATAGGAGCGACGTAAATTGATCAAATGTGATAGAATTTCCCTGAATTCTTTTATTAACCTTAATGAAAAATGATCTAATCGGGTCTCTGTTCGCCCTACCATAGAAGTCTAATAGTGCATTTCACTCGCCATTTCATGCGCTTTGTGATGCCGCTTAGCCCAATACGCTATCTGAAATAGGAGCGACGTAAGTTGAACAAATGTGATAGAATAACGCTGCATTCTTATATTAACCGTATCATAAAATGGTCTAATCGGGTCTCCGTTTGCCTTATCCTAGAAGTTTAATAGTGCATTTTACTCGCCATTTCATGCGCATTGTGATGCAGCTTAGCCCAATACGCTATTTGAAATAGGAGCGATGTAAATTGAACAAATGTGATAGAATTTCGCTGAATTCTTAAATTAACCATAATATGAAATGACCTAATCGGGTCTCTGTTCGCCCTACCCAAGAAGTTTAGTAGTGCATTTCTCTCGTCATTTCATGAGCTGTGAGATGCCGCTTAGCCCAATACGCTATCTGAAATAGGAGCGACGTAAATTGAACAAATGTGATAGAATTTCCCTGAAATCTTATATTAAACAATACATAAAATGATCTAAACGGGACTCTGATTGCCCTACCATAGAAGTTTAATAGTGCATTGTACTCGTCATTCCACGCGCTTTAAGATGCCGCCTAGCCCAGTACGGTATCTGAAATTGGAGCTACGTAAGTTGAACAAATGTCACAGAATTACGCTGAATTCTTATATTAACCGTAATATAAAATGATCTAATCGGGTCTCTCTTTGCCTTATCCTATAAGTTTAATAGTGCATTTTACTCATCATTTCATGCGCTTTTAGATGCCGCTTAGCCCAATACGCTATCTGAAATAGGAGCGACGTAAATTGAACAAATGTGATAGAATTTCGCTGAATTCTTATATTAACCTTAATGTAAAATGATCTAATCGGGTCTTTGTTCGCCCTACCCTAGAAGTTTATTAGTCCATTTCACTCGTCATTTCATGCGCCTTGAGATGCCGCTTAGCACAATATGCTATCTGAAATAGGAGCGACGTAAATTGAACAAATGTGATAGAATTACGCTGAATCCTTATATTAACCAAAATATAAAATGATCTAATCGGGTCTCTGATTGCCCTATCATAGAAGTTTAATAGTGCATTTTACTCGCCATTCCACGCGCTTTAAGGTGCCGCCTAGCCCAGTATGCTATCTGAAATAGGAACGACGTAAATTGAACAAATGTGATAGAATTTCGCTGAATTCTTAAATTAACCATAATATAAAATGATCTAATCGGGTCTCTGATTGCCCTACCCTAGTAGTGTAATAGTGCATTTTACTCGCCATTTCATGCGCTTTGAGATGCCGCTTAGCCCAATACGCTATCTGAAATAGGAGCGACGTAAATTGAACAAATGTGATAGAATTTCGCTGAATTCTTAAATTAACCATAATATAAAATGATCTAATGGGGTCTCTGTTTGCCCTACCATAGAAGTTTAATAGTGCATTTTACTCGCCATTTCTTGCGCTTTGAGATGCCGCTTAGCCCAATACGCTATCTGAAATAGGAGCGACGTAAATTGAACAAATGTGATAGAATTTCGCTGAATTCTTATATTAACCAAAATATAAAATTATCTAATCGGGTCTCTGATTGCCCTATCATAGAAGTTTAAGAGTGCATTTTGCTCGCCATTCCACGCGCTTTAAGATGCCGCCTAGCCCAGTACGCTATCTGAAATGGGAGCTACGTAAGTTGAACAAATGTCACTGAATTACGCTGAATTCTTATATTAACCGTAATATAAAATGATCTAATCGGGTCTCTCTTTGCCTTATCCTAGAAGTTTAATAGTGCATTTTACTCGCCATTTCATGCGCTTTGAGATGCCGCTTAGCCCAATACGCTATCTGAAATAGGAGCGACGTAAATTGAACAAATGTGATAGAATTTCGCTGAATTCTTATATTAACCAAAATATAAAATGATCTAATCCGGTCTCTGTTTGCCCTACCCTAGAAGTTTAATAGTGCATTTTACGAGCCATTTCTTGCGCTTTGAGATGCAGCTTAGTCCAGTACGCTATCCGAAATAGGAGCGACGTAAATTGAACAAATGTGATAGAATTACGCTTAATTCTTATATTAACATTAATTTAAAATGATCTAATCGGGTCTCTGATTGCCCTATCATAGAAGGCTAATAGTGCATTTTACTCGCCATTCCACGCGCTTTAAGATGCCGCCTCGCCCTGTACGCTATCTGAAATAGGAGCGACGTAAATTGAACAAATGTGATAGAATTTTGCTGAATTCTTAAATTAACCATAATATAAAATAATCTAATCGGGTCTCTGTTTGCCCTACCCTAGAAGTTTAATAGTGCATTTTATTCGCCATTCCATGCGCTTTGAGATGCCGCTTGGCCCAATTCGCTATCTGAAATAGGAGCGACGTAAATTGAACAAATGTGATAGGATTTCGCTGAATTCTTATATTAACCAAAATATAAAATGATCTAATCGGGTCTCTGATTGCCCTATCATAGAAGGCTAATAGTGCATTTTACTCGCTATTCCACGCGCTTTAAGATGGCGGCTAGCCCAGTAGGCTATCTGAAATAGGAGTGACGTAAATTGAACAAATGTGATAGAATTACGCTTAATTCTTATATTAACCGTAATATAAAATGATCTAATCGGGTCTCTGTTTGTCCTACCCTAGAAGTTTAATAGTGCATTTCACTCGTCATTTCATGCGCTTTGAGATGCCGCTTAGCCCTATAAGCTACCTGAAATAGGAGCGACGTAAATTGAATAAATGTGATAGAATTTCGCTGAATTCTTATATTAACCAAATTATAAAATGATCTAATCGGGTCCCTGATTGCCCTATTATAGAAGTTCAATAGTGCGTTTTACTCGCCATTCCACGCGCTTTAAGATGCCGCCTCGCCCAGTACGCTATCTGAAACAGGAGCGACGTAAATTGAACAAATGTGATAGAATTTTGCTGAATTCCTAAATTGACGGTAATGTAAAATGATCTAATCGGGTCTCTGTTCGCCCTAGCCTATAAGTTTAATAGTGCATTTTATTCGCCATCTCATGCGCTTTGAGATGCCGCTTAGCCCAATACGCTATCTGAAATAGGAGCGACGTAAATTGAACAAATGTGATACAATTTCCCTGAATTCTTATATTATCCTCAATGTTAAATGATCTAATCGGGTCTCTGTTCGCCCTACCCTAGAAGTTTAATAGTGCATTTCACTCGCTATTCCACGCGCTTTAAGATGCCGGCTAGCCCAGTAGGCTATCTGAAATAGGAGTGACGTAAATTGAACAAATGTGATAGAATTACGCTTAATTCTTATATTAACCGTAACATAAAATGATCTAATCGGGTCTCTCTTTGCATTACCCTAGAAGTTTAATAGTGCATTTTACTCGCCATTTCATGGGCATTGAGATGCCGCTTAGCCTAATACGCTATCTGAAATAGGAGCGGCGTAAGTTGAACAAATGTGATAGAATTTCCCTGAATTCTTATATTATCCGTAATATAAAATGATTTAATCGGGTCTCTGTTCGCCCTAGCCTAGAAGTATAATAGTGCATTTTACTCGCCATTTCATGCGCTTTGAGATGCCGCTTAGCCCAATACGTATCTGAAATAGGAGCGACGTAAATTGAACAAATGTGATAGAATTTCGCTGAATTCTGAAATTAACTATAATATAAAATGATCTAATCGTGTCTCTGTTTGCCCTACCCTAGAAGTTTAATAGTGCATTTTACTCGCGATTCCACGCGCTTTAAGATGCCACCTAGCCCAGTACGCTATCAGAAATAGGAGCGACGTAAATTGAACAAATGTTATAGAATTTTGCTGAATTCTTAAATTATCCATAATATAAAATGATCTAATCGGGTCTCTGTTTGCCCTACCCTAGAAGTTTAATAGTGCATTTTACTCGCCCTTCCACGCGCTTTAAGATGCCGCCTAGCCCAGTACGCTATCTCAAGCAGGTGCGGCGTAAGTTGAACAAATGTGATAGAATTACGCTGAATTCTTATATTATCCGTAATATAAAATGATCTAATCGGTTCTCTGTTTGCCTTATCCTAGAAGTTTAATAGTACATCTTACTCGCCATTTCATGCGCTTTGAGATGCCGCATAGCCCAATATGCTATCTGAAATAGGAGAGACGTAAATTGAACAAATGTGATAGAATTTCGCTGAATTCTTATATTAACCTTAATGTAAAATGATCTAATCTGGTCTTTGTTCGCCCTACCCTAGAAGTTTAATAGTGCATTTCACTCGTCATTTCATGCGCTTTGAGAAGCCGCTTAGCACAATATGCTATCTGAAATAGGAGCGACGTAAATTGAACAAATGTGATAGAATTACGCTGAATTCTTATATTAACCAAAATATAAAATTATCTAATCGGGTCTCTGATTGCCCTATCATAGAAGTTTAAGAGTGCATTTTAATCGCCATTCCACGCGCTTTAAGATGCCGCCTAGCCCAGTACGCTATCTGAAATAGGAGCTACGTAAGTTGAACAAATGTCACTGAATTACGCTGAATTCTTATATTAACCGTAATATAAAATGATCTAATCGGGTCTCTCTTTGCCTTATCCTAGAAGTTTAATAGTGCATTTTACTCGCCATTTCATGCGCTTTGAGATGCCGCTTAGACCAATACGCTATCTGAAATATCGGCGACGTAAATTGAACAAATGTGAGAGAATCTCGCTGAATTCTTATATTAACCTTAATGTAAAATGATATAATCGGGCCTCTGTTCGCCATACCCTAGAAGATTTATAGTGCATTGCACTCGTCATTTCATGCGCTTTGAGATGCCGCTTAGCCCAATAAGCTATCTGAAATAGGAGAGACGTAAATTGAAAAAATGTGATAGAGTTTCGCTGAATTCTTAAATTAACCATAATATAAAATGATCTAATCGGGTCTCTGCTTGCCCTACCCTAGAAGTTTAATAGTGCATTTTAGTCGCCATTTCATTCGCTTTGAGATGCCGCTACGCCCAATACGCTATCTGAAATAGGAGCGACGTAAATTAAACAAATGTGATAGAATTTCCCTGAAATCTTATATTAAACAAAATATAAAATGATCTAATCGGGTCTCTGATTGCCCTATTATAGAAGTTTAGCAGTGCATTTTACTCGCCATTCCACGCGCTTTAAGATGCCGCCTAGCCCAGTACGCTATCTAAATTAGGAGCGACGTAAGTTGAACAAATGTGATAGAATTTCGCTCAATTCTTAAATTAACCATAATATGAAATGATCTAATCGGGTCTTTGTTTGCCCTACCCTAGAACTTTAATAGTGCATTTTACTCGTCATTTCATGCGCTTTGAGATGCCGCTTAGCATAATACGCTATCTGAAATAGGAGCGATATAAGTCGAACAAATGTGATAGAATTTCACTGAATTCTTATATTAACCAAAATATAAAATGATCTAATCGGGTCTCTGATTGCCCTAGCATAGAAGTTTAATAGTGAATTTTAATCGCCATTCCGAGCGCTTTAAGGTGCCGCATAGCCCAGATCGCTATTTGAAATAGGAGCGACGTAAATTGAACAAATGTGAAAGAATTTTGCTGAATTCTTAAATTAACCATAGTATAAAATGATCTAATCGGGTCTCTGTTTGCCCTACCCTAGAAGTTTAATAGTGCATTTTGCTCGCCATTTCATGCGCTTTGAGATGCCGCTTAGCCCAGTACGCTATCTGAAATAGGAGCGACGTAAATTGAACAAATGTGATAGAATTTCGCTGAATTCTTAAATTAACTATAATATAAATTGATCTAACGGGTCACTGATTGCCCTACCCTAGAAGTTTAATAGTGCATTTTACTCGCCATTTCATGCGCTTTGAGATGCCGCTTAGCCCAATACGCTATCTGAAATATGAGCGACGTAAATTGAACAAATGTGATAGAATTTCGCTGAATTCTTATATTAACCAAAATATAAAATGATCTAATCGGGTCTCTGTTTGCCATATCCTAGAAGTTTAGTATTGCATTTTACTCGCCATTTCATGCGCTTTGAGATGCCGCTTAGCACAATACGCTATCTGAAATAGGAGCGACGTAAATTGAACAAATGTGATAGAATTTCGCTGAATTCTTAAATTAACCATAGTATAAAATGATCTAATCGGGTCTCTGTTCGCCCTACCCTAGAAGTTTAATAGTGCATTTCACTCCACATTTCATGCGCTTTGAGATGCCGCTTAGCTCAATAAGCTATCTGAAATAGGAGCGACGTAAATTGAATAAATGTGATGGAATTTCGCTGAATTCTTATATTAACCAAAATATAAAATGATCTAATCGGGTCTCTTATTGCCCTATCATAGAAGCTTAATAGTGCATTTTACTCGCCATTCCACGCGCTTTAATGTGCCGCCTAGCCCAGTACGCTATCTGAAATACGAACGACGTAAATTGAACATAAGTGATAGAATTTTGCTGAATGATTAAATTAACCATAATATAAAATGATCTAATCGGGTCTCTGTTTGCCCTACCCTGGTAGTGTAATAGTGCATTTTACTCGCCATTTCATGCGATTTGAGATGCCGCTTAGCCCAATACGCTATCTGAAATAGGAGCGACGTACATTGAACAAATGTGATAGAATTTCCCTGAATTCTTAAATTAACATTAATGTAAAATGAGCTAATCGGGTCTCTGTTCGCCCTGCCCTAGAAGTTTAATATTGCATTGCACTCGCCATTTCATGCGCTTTGAGATGCCGCTTAACCCAACACGCTATCTGAAATAGGAGCGACGTAAATTGAACAAATGTGATAGAATTTCCTTGAATTCTTATATTAACCAAAATATAAAATGATCTGATCGGGTCCCTGATTGCCCTATCATAGAAGTTTAATAGTGCATTTTCCTCGCCATTCCACGCGCTTTAAGATGCCGCCTAGCCCAGTACGCTATCTGAAATAGGAGCGACGTAAATTGAACAAATGTGATAGAATTTTGCTGAATTCTTAAATTAACCATAATATAAAATGATCTAATCGGGTCACTGCTTGTCCTACCCTAGAAGTTTAATAGTGCATTTTACTCGCCATTTCATGCGCTTTGAGATGCCGCTTAGCCCAATACGCTATCAGAAATAGGAGCGACGTAAATTGAACAAATGTGATAGAATTTTGCTGAATTCTTAAATTATCATTAATGTAAAATGATCTAATCGAGTCTCTGTTCGCCCTACCCTAGAAGTTTAATATTGCATTGCACTCGCTATTTCATGCGCTTTGAGATGCCGCTTAGCCCAATACGCTATCTGAAATAGGACCGACGTAAATTGAACAAATGTGATAGAATTACGCTGAATTCTTATATTAACCGTAATGTAAAATTATCTAATCGGGTCTCTCTTTGCCTTACCCTAGAAGTTTAATAGTGCATTTCACTCGTCATTTTATGCGCTTTGAGATGCCGCTTAGCCCACTACGCTATCTGAAATAGGAGAGACGTAAATTTAACAAATGTGATAGAATTTCGCTGAATTCATTTATTAACCGTAATGTGAAATGATCTAATCGGGTCTCTGTTCACCCTAGCCTATAAGTTTAATAGTGCATTTTATTCGCCATCTCATGCGCTTTGAGATGCAGCTTAGCCCAATAAGCTATCTGAAATAGGAGCGACGTAAATTGAACGAATGTGATCGAATTTTGCTGAATTCTTATATTAACCTTAATGTAAAATGATCTACTCGGGTCTCTGTTCGCCCTACCCTACAAGTTTAATAGTGCATTTCAGTCCTCATTTCATGAGCTTTGAGATGCCGCTTAGCCCAATACGCTATCTGAAATATGAGCGACGTAAAGTGAACAAATGTGATAGAATTTCGCTGAATTCTTAAATTAACCATAATACAAAATGTTCTAATCGGGTCTCTGTTTGCCCTACCCTAGAAGTTTAATAGTGCATTTTACTCGCCATTCCATGCGCTTTGAGATGCCGCTTAGCCCAATACGCTATCTGAAATATGAGCGATGTAAATTGAACAAATGTGATAGAATTTCCCTGAATTCTTATATTAACCTTAATGTTAAATGATCTAATCGGGTCTCTGTTCGCCCTACCCTAGAAGTTTAATAGTGCATTTCACTCGCTATTCCACGCGCTTTAAGATGCCGGCTAGCCCAGTAGGCTATCTGAAATTGGAGTGACGTAAATTCAACAAATGTGATAGAATTACGCTTAATTCTTATATTAACCGTAATATAAAATGATCTAATCGGGTCTCTCTTTGCATTACCCTAGAAGTTTAATAGTGCATTTTACTCGCCATTTCATGGGCATTGAGATGCCGCTTAGCCTAAGACGCTATCTGAAATAGGAGCGGCGTAAGTTGAACAAATGTGATAGAATTTCCCTGAATTCTTATATTATCCGTAATATAAAATGATTTAATCGGGTCTCTGTTCGCCCTAGCCTAGAAGTATAATAGTGCATTTTACTCGCCATTTCATGCGCTTTGAGATGCCGCTTAGCCCAATGCGCTATCTGAAATAGGAGCGACGTAAATTGAACAAATGTGATAGAATTTCGCTGAATTCTGAAATTAACTATAATATAAAATGATCTAATCGGGTCTCTGTTTGCCCTACCCTAGAAGTTTAATAGTGCATTTTACTCGCGATTCCACGCGCTTTAAGATGCCGCCTAGCCCAGTACGCTATCAGAAATAGGAGCGACGTAAATTGAACAAATGTTATAGAATTTTGCTGAATTCTTAAATTATCCATAATATAAAATGATCTAATCGGGTCTCTGTTTGCCCTACCCTAGAAGTTTAATAGTGCATTTTACTCGCCCCTCCACGCGCTTTAAGATGCCGCCTAGCCCAGTACGCTATCTCAAGCAGGTGCGGCGTAAGTTGAACAAATGTGATAGAATTACGCTGAATTCTTATATTATCCGTCTTATAAAATGATCTAATCGGTTCTCTGTTTGCCTTATCCTAGAAGTTTAATAGTACATCTTACTCGCCATTTAATGCGCTTTGAGATGCCGCATAGCCCAATATGCTATCTGAAATAGGAGAGACGTAAATTGAACAAATGTGATAGAATTTCGCTGAATTCTTATATTAACCAAAATATAAAATTATCTAATCGGGTCTCTGATTGCCCTATCATAGAAGTTTAAGAGTGCATTTTAATCGCCATTCCACGCGCTTTAAGATGCCGCCTAGCCCAGTACGCTATCTGAAATAGGAGCTACGTAAGTTGAACAAATGTCACTGAATTACGCTGAATTCTTATATTAACCGTAATATAAAATGATCTAATCGGGTCTCTCTTTGCCTTATCCTAGAAGTTTAATAGTGCATTTTACTCGCCATTTCATGCGCTTTGAGATGCCGCTTAGACCAATACGCTATCTGAAATATCGGCGACGTAAATTGAACAAATGTGAGAGAATCTCGCTGGATTCTTATATTAACCTTAATGTAAAATGATATAATCGGGCCTCTGTTCGCCATACCCTAGAAGATTTATAGTGCATTGCACTCGTCATTTCATGCGCTTTGAGATGCCGCTTAGCCCAATAAGCTATCTGAAATAGGAGAGACGTAAATTGAAAAAATGTGATAGAGTTTCGCTGAATTCTTAAATTAACCATAATATAAAATGATCTAATCGGGTCTCTGCTTGCCCTACCCTAGAAGTTTAATAGTGCATTTTAGTCGCCATTTCATTCGCTTTGAGATGCCGCTTCGCCCAATACGCTATCTGAAATAGGAGCGACGTAAATTAAACAAATGTGATAGAATTTCCCTGAAATCTTATATTAAACAAAATATAAAATGATCTAATCGGGTCTCTGATTGCCCTATTATAGAAGTTTAGCAGTGCATTTTACTCGCCATTCCACGCGCTTTAATGTGCCGCCTAGCCCAGTACGCTATCTGAAATACGAACGACGTAAATTGAACAAAAGTGATAGAATTTTGCTGAACGATTAAATTAACCATAATATAAAATGATCTAATCGGGTCTCTGTTTGTTCTACCCTAGAAGTTTAATAGTGCATTTTACTCGTCATTTCATGCGCTTTGAGATGCCGCTTTGCCCAATACGCTATCTGAAATAGGAGTGACGTAAATTGAACAAATGTGATAGAATTACGCTTAATTCTTATATTAACCGTAATATAAAATGATATAATCGGGTCTCTGTTTGTCCTACCCTAGAAGTTTAATAGTGCATTTTACTCCTCATTTCATGCGCTTTGAGATGCCGCTTAGCCCAATACGCTATCTGAAATAGGAGCGACGTAAATTGAACGAATGTGATAGTATTTCGCTGAATTCTTAAATTAACCATAATATAAAATGATCTAATCGGGTCTCTGTTCGACCTACCCTAGACGTTTAATAGTGCATTTCACTCGTCATTTCATGTGCTTTGAGATGCCGCTTAGCCCTATAAGCTATCTGAAATAGGAGCGACGTAAATTGAATAAATGTGATAGAATTTCGCTGAATTCTTATATTAACCAAATTATAAAATGATCTAATCGTGTCTCTGATTGCCCTATTATAGAAGTTCAATAGTGCATTTTACTCGCCATTCCACGCGCTTTAAGATGCCGCTTAGTCCAGTACGCTATCCGAAATAGGAGCGACGTAAATTGAACAAATGTGATAGAATTACGCTTAATTCTTATATTAACATTAATTTAAAATGATCTAATCGGGTCTCTGATTGCCCTATCATAGAAGGCTAATAGTGCATTTTACTCGCCATTCCACGCGCTTTAAGATGCCGCCTCGCCCTGTACGCTATCTGAAATAGGAGCGACGTAAATTGAACAAATGTGATAGAATTTTGCTGAATTCTTAAATTAACCATAATATAAAATAATCTAATCGGGTCTCTGTTTGCCCTACCCTAGAAGTTTAATAGTGCATTTTATTCGCCATTCCATGCGCTTTGAGATGCCGCTTGGCCCAATTCGCTATCTGAAATAGGAGCGACGTAAATTGAACAAATGTGATAGGATTTCGCTGAATTCTTATATTAACCAAAATATAAAATGATCTAATCGGGTCTCTGATTGCCCTATCATAGAAGGCTAATAGTGCATTTTACTCGCTATTCCACGCGCTTTAAGATGGCGGCTAGCCCAGTAGGCTATCTGAAATAGGAGTGACGTAAATTGAACAAATGTGATAGAATTACGCTTAATTCTTATATTAACCGTAATATAAAATGATCTAATCGGGTCTCTGTTTGTCCTACCCTAGAAGTTTAATAGTGCATTTCACTCGTCATTTCATGCGCTTTGAGATGCCGCTTAGCCCTATAAGCTACCTGAAATAGGAGCGACGTAAATTGAATAAATGTGATAGAATTTCGCTGAATTCTTATATTAACCAAATTATAAAATGATCTAATCGGGTCCCTGATTGCCCTATTATAGAAGTTCAATAGTGCGTTTTACTCGCCATTCCACGCGCTTTAAGATGCCGCCTCGCCCAGTACGCTATCTGAAACAGGAGCGACGTAAATTGAACAAATGTGATAGAATTTTGCTGAATTCCTAAATTGACGGTAATGTAAAATGATCTAATCGGGTCTCTGTTCGCCCTAGCCTATAAGTTTAATAGTGCATTTTATTCGCCATCTCATGCGCTTTGAGATGCCGCTTAGCCCAATACGCTATCTGAAATAGGAGCGACGTAAATTGAACAAATGTGATACAATTTCCCTGAATTCTTATATTATCCTTAATGTTAAATGATCTAATCGGGTCTCTGTTCGCCCTACCCTAGAAGTTTAATAGTGCATTTCACTCGCTATTCCACGCGCTTTAAGATGCCGGCTAGCCCAGTAGGCTATCTGAAATAGGAGTGACGTAAATTGAACAAATGTGATAGAATTACGCTTAATTCTTATATTAACCGTAACATAAAATGATCTAATCGGGTCTCTCTTTGCATTACCCTAGAAGTTTAATAGTGCATTTTACTCGCCATTTCATGGGCATTGAGATGCCGCTTAGCCTAATACGCTATCTGAAATAGGAGCGGCGTAAGTTGAACAAATGTGATAGAATTTCCCTGAATTCTTATATTATCCGTAATATAAAATGATTTAATCGGGTCTCTGTTCGCCCTAGCCTAGAAGTATAATAGTGCATTTTACTCGCCATTTCATGCGCTTTGAGATGCCGCTTAGCCCAATACGTATCTGAAATAGGAGCGACGTAAATTGAACAAATGTGATAGAATTTCGCTGAATTCTGAAATTAACTATAATATAAAATGATCTAATCGTGTCTCTGTTTGCCCTACCCTAGAAGTTTAATAGTGCATTTTACTCGCGATTCCACGCGCTTTAAGATGCCACCTAGCCCAGTACGCTATCAGAAATAGGAGCGACGTAAATTGAACAAATGTTATAGAATTTTGCTGAATTCTTAAATTATCCATAATATAAAATGATCTAATCGGGTCTCTGTTTGCCCTACCCTAGAAGTTTAATAGTGCATTTTACTCGCCCCTCCACGCGCTTTAAGATGCCGCCTAGCCCAGTACGCTATCTCAAGCAGGTGCGGCGTAAGTTGAACAAATGTGATAGAATTACGCTGAATTCTTATATTATCCGTAATATAAAATGATCTAATCGGTTCTCTGTTTGCCTTATCCTAGAAGTTTAATAGTACATCTTACTCGCCATTTCATGCGCTTTGAGATGCCGCATAGCCCAATATGCTATCTGAAATAGGAGAGACGTAAATTGAACAAATGTGATAGAATTTCGCTGAATTCTTATATTAACCTTAATGTAAAATGATCTAATCTGGTCTTTGTTCGCCCTACCCTAGAAGTTTAATAGTGCATTTCACTCGTCATTTCATGCGCTTTGAGAAGCCGCTTAGCACAATATGCTATCTGAAATAGGAGCGACGTAAATTGAACAAATGTGATAGAATTACGCTGAATTCTTATATTAACCAAAATATAAAATTATCTAATCGGGTCTCTGATTGCCCTATCATAGAAGTTTAAGAGTGCATTTTAATCGCCATTCCACGCGCTTTAAGATGCCGCCTAGCCCAGTACGCTATCTGAAATAGGAGCTACGTAAGTTGAACAAATGTCACTGAATTACGCTGAATTCTTATATTAACCGTAATATAAAATGATCTAATCGGGTCTCTCTTTGCCTTATCCTAGAAGTTTAATAGTGCATTTTACTCGCCATTTCATGCGCTTTGAGATGCCGCTTAGACCAATACGCTATCTGAAATATCGGCGACGTAAATTGAACAAATTTGAGAGAATCTCGCTGGATTCTTATATTAACCTTAATGTAAAATGATATAATCGGGCCTCTGTTCGCCATACCCTAGAAGATTTATAGTGCATTGCACTCGTCATTTCATGCGCTTTGAGATGCCCGTTAGCCCAATAAGCTATCTGAAATAGGAGAGACGTAAATTGAAAAAATGTGATAGAGTTTCGCTGAATTCTTAAATTAACCATAATATAAAATGATCTAATCGGGTCTCTGCTTGCCCTACCCTAGAAGTTTAATAGTGCATTTTAGTCGCCATTTCATTCGCTTTGAGATGCCGCTTCGCCCAATACGCTATCTGAAATAGGAGCGACGTAAATTAAACAAATGTGATAGAATTTCCCTGAAATCTTATATTAAACAAAATATAAAATGATCTAATCGGGTCTCTGATTGCCCTATTATAGAAGTTTAGCAGTGCATTTTACTCGCCATTCCACGCGCTTTAAGATGCCGCCTAGCCCAGTACGCTATCTAAATTAGGAGCGACGTAAGTTGAACAAATGTGATAGAATTTCGCTCAATTCTTAAATTAACCATAATATGAAATGATCTAATCGGGTCTTTGTTTGCCCTACCCTAGAACTTTAATAGTGCATTTTACTCGTCATTTCATGCGCTTTGAGATGCCGCTTAGCATAATACGCTATCTGAAATAGGAGCGATATAAGTCGAACAAATGTGATAGAATTTCACTGAATTCTTATATTAACCAAAATATAAAATGATCTAATCGGGTCTCTGATTGCCCTAGCATAGAAGTTTAATAGTGAATTTTAATCGCCATTCCGAGCGCTTTAAGGTGCCGCATAGCCCAGATCGCTATTTGAAATAGGAGCGACGTAAATTGAACAAATGTGAAAGAATTTTGCTGAATTCTTAAATTAACCATAGTATAAAATGATCTAATCGGGTCTCTGTTTGCCCTACCCTAGAAGTTTAATAGTGCATTTTGCTCGCCATTTCATGCGCTTTGAGATGCCGCTTAGCCCAGTACGCTATCTGAAATAGGAGCGACGTAAATTGAACGAATGTGATAGAATTTCGCTGAATTCTTAAATTAACTATAATATAAATTGATCTAATCGGGTCACTGATTGCCCTACCCTAGAAGTTTAATAGTGCATTTTACTCGCCATTTCATGCGCTTTGAGATGCCGCTTAGCCCAATACGCTATCTGAAATATGAGCGACGTAAATTGAACAAATGTGATAGAATTTCGCTGAATTCTTATATTAACCAAAATATAAAATGATCTAATCGGGTCTCTGTTTGCCATATCCTAGAAGTTTAGTATTGCATTTTACTCGCCATTTCATGCGCTTTGAGATGCCGCTTAGCCCAATACGCTATCTGAAATAGGAGCGACGTAAGGTGAACAAATGTGATAGAATTTCGCTGAATTCTGAAATTAACTATAATATAAAATGATCTAATCGGATCTCTGTTTGCCCTACCCTAGAAGTTCAATAGTGCATTTTACTCGCCATTCCACGCGCTTTAAGATGCCGCTTAGTCCAGTACGCTATCCGAAATAGGAGCGACGTAAATTGAACAAATGTGATAGAATTACGCTTAATTCTTATATTAACATTAATATAAAATGATCTAATCGGGTCTCTGATTGCCCTACCCTAGAAGTTTAATAGTGCATTTTATTCGCCATTCCATGCGCTTTGAGATGCCGCTTGGCCCAATTCGCTATCTGAAATAGGAGCGACGTAAATTGAACAAATGTGATAGGATTTCGCTGAATTCTTATATTAACCAAAATATCAAATGATCTAATCGCGTCTCTGATTGCCCTATCATAGAAGGCTAATAGTGCATTTTACTCGCTATTCCACGCGCTTTAAGATGGCGGCTAGCCCAGTAGGCTATCTGAAATAGGAGTGACGTAAATTGAACAAATGTGATAGAATTACGCTTAATTCTTATATTAACCGTAATATAAAATGATCTAATCGGGTCTCTGTTTGTCCTACCCTAGAAGTTTAATAGTGCATTTCACTCGTCATTTCACGTGCTTTGAGATGCCGCTTAGCCCTATAAGCTATCTGAAATAGGAGCGACGTAAATTGAATAAATGTGATAGAATTTCGCTGGATTCTTATATTAACCAAATTATAAAATGATCTAATCGGGTCTCTGATCGCCCTATTATAGAAGTTCAATAGTGCGTTTTACTCGCCATTCCACGCGCTTTAAGATGCCGCCTCGCCCAGTACGCTATCTGAAACAGGAGCGACGTAAATTGAACAAATGTGATAGAATTTTGCTGAATTCCTAAATTGACGGTAATATAAAATGATCTAATCGGGTCTCTGTTAGACCTACCCTAGATGTTTAATAGTGCATTTTACTCGCCATTTCATGCGCTTTGAGATGCCGCTTAGCACAATACGCTATCTGAAATATGAGCGACGTAAATTGAACAAATGTGATAGAATTTCTCTGAAATCTTATATTAAACAAAATATAAAATGATCTAATCGGGTCTCTGATTGCCCTATCATAGATGTTTAGGAGCGCATTTTACTCGCCATTTCATGCGCTTTGAGATGCCGCTTAGCACAGTACGCTATCTGAAATATGAGCGACGTAAATTGATCAAATGTGATAGAATTTCCCTGAATTCTTTTATTAACCTTAATGAAAAATGATCTAATCGGGTCTCTGTTCGCCCTACCATAGAAGTCTAATAGTGCATTACACACGCCATTTCATGCGCTTTGTGATGCCGCTTAGCCCAATACGCTATCTGAAATAGGAGCGACGTAAGTTGAACAAATGTGATAGAATAACGCTGCATTCTTATATTAACCGTATCATAAAATGGTCTAATCGGGTCTCCGTTTGCCTTATCCTAGAAGTTTAATAGTGCATTTTACTCGCCATTTCATGCGCATTGTGATGCAGCTTAACACAATACGCTATTTGAAATAGGAGCGATGTAAATTGAACAAATGTGATAGAATTTCGCTGAATTCTTAAATTAACCATAATATGAAATGACCTAATCGGGTCTCTGTTCGCCCTACCCAAGAAGTTTAGTAGTGCATTTCTCTCGTCATTTCATGAGCTGTGAGATGCCGCTTAGCCCAATACGCTATCTGAAATAGGAGCGACGTAAATTGAACAAATGTGATAGAATTTCGCTGAATTCTTATATTAACCAAAATATAAAATGATCTAATCCGGTCTCTGTTTGCCCTACCCTAGAAGTTTAATAGTGCATTTTACACGCCATTTCATGCGCTTTGAGATGCCGCTTAGCCCAATACGCTATCTGAAATAGGAGAGACGTAAATTGATCAAATGTGATAGAATTTCGCTGAATTCTTAAATTAACCATAATATAAAATGATCTAATCGGGTCTCAGTTTGCCCTACCCTAGAAGTTTAATAGTGCGTTTTACTCGCCATTTCATGCGCTTTGAGATGCCGCTTAGCCCAATACGCTATCTGAAATAGGAGCGACGTAAGGTGAACAAATGTGATAGAATTTCGCTGAATTCTGAAATTAACTATAATATAAAATGATCTAATCGGATCTCTGTTTGCCCTACCCTAGAAGTTCAATAGTGCATTTTACTCGCCATTCCACGCGCTTTAAGATGCCGCTTAGTCCAGTACGCTATCCGAAATAGGAGCGACGTAAATTGAACAAATGTGATAGAATTTCGCTGAATTCTTATATTAACCTTAATGTAAAATGATCTAATCTGGTCTTTGTTCGCCCTACCCTAGAAGTTTAATAGTGCATTTCACTCGTCATTTCATGCGCTTTGAGAAGCGCTTAGCACAATATGCTATCTGAAATAGGAGCGACGTAAATTGAACAAATGTGATAGAATTACGCTGAATTCTTATATTAACCAAAATATAAAATGATCAAATCGGGTCTCTGATTGCCCTATCATAGAAGTTTAAGAGTGCATTTTAATCGCCATTCCACGCGCTTTAAGATGCCGCCTAGCCCAGTACGCTATCTGAAATAGGAGCTACGTAAGTTGAACAAATGTCACTGAATTACGCTGAATTCTTATATTAACCGTAATATAAAATGATCTAATCGGGTCTCTCTTTGCCTTATCCTAGAAGTTAATAGTGCATTTTACTCGCCATTTCATGCGCTTTGAGATGCCGCTTAGCCCAATACGCTATCTGAAATATCAGCGACGTAAATTGAACAAATTTGAGAGAATCTCGCTGGATTCTTATATTAACCTTAATGTAAAATGATATAATCGGGCCTCTGTTCGCCATACCCTAGAAGATTTATAGTGCATTGCACTCGTCATTTCATGCGCTTTGAGATGCCCGTTAGCCCAATAAGCTATCTGAAATAGGAGAGACGTAAATTGAAAAAATGTGATAGAGTTTCGCTGAATTCTTAAATTAACCATAATATAAAATGATCTAATCGGGTCTCTGCTTGCCCTACCCTAGAAGTTTAATAGTGCATTTTAGTCGCCATTTCATTCGCTTTGAGATGCCGCTTCGCCCAATACGCTATCTGAAATAGGAGCGACGTAAATTAAACAAATGTGATAGAATTTCCCTGAAATCTTATATTAAACAAAATATAAACTGATCTAATCGGGTCTCTGATTGCCCTATCATAGAAGTTTAGCAGTGCATTTTACTCGCCATTCCACGCGCTTTAAGATGCCGCCTAGCCCAGTACGCTATCTAAATTAGGAGCGACGTAAGTTGAACAAATGTGATAGAATTTCGCTCAATTCTTAAATTAACCATAATATGAAATGATCTAATCGGGTCTTTGTTTGCCCTACCCTAGAACTTTAATAGTGCATTTTACTCGTCATTTCATGCGCTTTGAGATGCCGCTTAGCATAATACGCTATCTGAAATAGGAGCGATATAAGTCGAACAAATGTGATAGAATTTCGCTGAATTCTTATATTAACCAAAATATAAAATGATCTAATCGGGTCTCTGATTGCCCTAGCATAGAAGTTTAATAGTGAATTTTAATCGCCATTCCGAGCGCTTTAAGGTGCCGCATAGCCCAGATCGCTATTTGAAATAGGAGCGACGTAAATTGAACAAATGTGAAAGAATTTTGCTGAATTCTTAAATTAACCATAGTATAAAATGATCTAATCGGGTCTCTGTTTGCCCTACCCTAGAAGTTTAATAGTGCATTTTGCTCGCCATTTCATGCGCTTTGAGATGCCGCTTAGCCCAGTACGCTATCTGAAATAGGAGCGACGTAAATTGAACGAATGTGATAGAATTTCGCTGAATTCTTAAATTAACTATAATATAAATTGATCTAATCGGGTCACTGATTGCCCTACCCTAGAAGTTTAATAGTGCATTTTACTCGCCATTTCATGCGCTTTGAGATGCCGCTTAGCCCAATACGCTATCTGAAATATGAGCGACGTAAATTGAACAAATGTGATAGAATTTCGCTGAATTCTTATATTAACCAAAATATAAAATGATCTAATCGGGTCTCTGTTTGCCATATCCTAGAAGTTTAGTATTGCATTTTACTCGCCATTTCATGCGCTTTGAGATGCCGCTTAGCCCAATACGCTATCTGAAATAGGAGCGACGTAAGGTGAACAAATGTGATAGAATTTCGCTGAATTCTGAAATTAACTATAATATAAAATGATCTAATCGGATCTCTGTTTGCCCTACCCTAGAAGTTCAATAGTGCATTTTACTCGCCATTCCACGCGCTTTAAGATGCCGCTTAGTCCAGTACGCTATCCGAAATAGGAGCGACGTAAATTGAACAAATGTGATAGAATTACGCTTAATTCTTATATTAACATTAATATAAAATGATCTAATCGGGTCTCTGATTGCCCTACCCTAGAAGTTTAATAGTGCATTTTACTCGCCATTTCATGCGCATTGTGATGCAGCTTAACACAATACGCTATTTGAAATAGGAGCGATGTAAATTGAACAAATGTGATAGAATTTCGCTGAATTCTTAAATTAACCATAATATGAAATGACCTAATCGGGTCTCTGTTCGCCCTACCCAAGAAGTTTAGTAGTGCATTTCTCTCGTCATTTCATGAGCTGTGAGATGCCGCTTAGCCCAATACGCTATCTGAAATAGGAGCGACGTAAATTGAACAAATGTGATAGAATTTCGCTGAATTCTTATATTAACCAAAATATAAAATGATCTAATCCGGTCTCTGTTTGCCCTACCCTAGAAGTTTAATAGTGCATTTTACACGCCATTTCATGCGCTTTGAGATGCCGCTTAGCCCAATACGCTATCTGAAATAGGAGAGACGTAAATTGATCAAATGTGATAGAATTTCGCTGAATTCTTAAATTAACCATAATATAAAATGATCTAATCGGGTCTCAGTTTGCCCTACCCTAGAAGTTTAATAGTGCGTTTTACTCGCCATTTCATGCGCTTTGAGATGCCGCTTAGCCCAATACGCTATCTGAAATAGGAGCGACGTAAGGTGAACAAATGTGATAGAATTTCGCTGAATTCTGAAATTAACTATAATATAAAATGATCTAATCGGATCTCTGTTTGCCCTACCCTAGAAGTTCAATAGTGCATTTTACTCGCCATTCCACGCGCTTTAAGATGCCGCTTAGTCCAGTACGCTATCCGAAATAGGAGCGACGTAAATTGAACAAATGTGATAGAATTACGCTTAATTCTTATATTAACATTAATATAAAATGATCTAATCGGGTCTCTGATTGCCCTATCATAGAAGGCTAATAGTGCATTTTACTCGCCATTCCACGCGGTTTAAGATGCCGCCTCGCCCAGTACGCTATCTGAAATAGGAGCGACGTAAATTGAACAAATGTGATAGAATTTGGCTGAATTCTTAAATTAACCATAATATAAAATGATCTAATCGGGTCTCTGTTTGCCCTACCCTAGAAGTTTAATAGTGCATTTTATTCGCCATTCCATGCGCTTTGAGATGCCGCTTGGCCCAATTCGCTATCTGAAATAGGAGCGACGTAAATTGAACAGATGTGATAGGATTTCGCTGAATTCTTATATTAACCAAAATATAAAATGATCTAATCGGTTCTCTGATTGCCCTATCATAGAAGGCTAATAGTGCATTTTACTCGCTATTCCACGCGCTCTAAGATGGCGGCTAGCCCAGTAGGCTATCTGAAATAGGAGTGACGTAAATTGAACAAATGTGATAGAATTACGCTAAATTCTTATATTAACCGTAATATAAAATGATCTAATCGGGTCTCTGTTTGCCCTACCCTAGAAGTTTAATAGTGCATTTTATTCGCCATTCCATGCGCTTTGAGATGACGCTTGGCCCAATTCGCTATCTGAAATAGGAGCGACGTAAATTGAACAAATGTGATAGAATTTCGCTGAATTCTTATATTAACCAAAATATAAAATGATCTAATCCGGTCTCTGTTTGCCCTACCCTAGAAGTTTAATAGTGCATTTTACTCGCCATTTCATGCGCTTTGAGATGCCGCTTAGCCTAATACGCTATCTGAAATAGGAGCGACGAAAGTTGAACAAATGTGATAGAATTTCGCTGAATTATTTTATTAACCAGAATGTAAAATGATCTAATCTGGTCTCTGTTCGCCCTAGCCTGGAAGTTTAATAGTGGATTTTACTCGGCATTCCACGCGCTTTTAGATGCCGCCGAGCCCAGTACGGTATCTGAAATAGGAGCGACGTAAATTGAACAAATGTGATAGAATTTTGCTGAATTCTTAAATTAACCATAATATAAAATGATCTAATCGGGTCTCTGTTTGCCCTACCCTAGTAGTTTAATAGTGCATTTCACTCGCCATTTCATGCGCTTTGAGATGCCGCTTAGCCTAATACGCTATCTGAAATAGGAGCGACGAAAGTTGAACAAATGTGATAGAATTTCGCTGAATTATTTTATTAACCAGAATGTAAAATGATCTAATCTGGTCTCTGTTCGCCCTAGCCTGGAAGTTTAATAGTGGATTTTACTCGGCATTCCACGCGCTTTTAGATGCCGCCGAGCCCAGTACGGTATCTGAAATAGGAGCGACGTAAATTGAACAAATGTGATAGAATTTTGCTGAATTCTTAAATTAACCATAATATAAAATGATCTAATCGGGTCTCTGTAGGCCCTACCATGGAAATCTAATAGTGCATTTTACTCGCCATTTCATGCGCTTTGAGATCCCGCTTAGCCCAATACGCTATCTGAAATAGGAGCGACGTAAGTTGAACAAATGTGGTAGAATTTCGCTGAATTCTTTTATTAACCATAATGTAAAATGATCTGATCGGGTCTCTGTTCGCCCTAGCCGAGAAGTTTAATAGTGCATTTTATTCGCCATTTCATGCCCTTTGAGATGCCGCTTAGCCCAATACGCTATCTGAAATAGTAGCGACGTAAATTGCACAAATGTGATAGAATTTCCCTGAATTCTTACGTTAACCTTAATGTAAAATGATCTAATCGGGTCTCTGTTCGCCCTACCCTAGAAGTTTAATAGTGCATTTCACTCCACATTTCATGCGCTTTGAGATGCCGCTTAGCTCAATAAGCTATCTGAAATAGGAGCGACGTAAATTGAATAAATGTGATGGAATTTCGCTGAATTCTTATATTAACCAAAATATAAAATGATCTAATCGGGTCTCTTATTGCCCTATCATAGAAGCTTAATAGTGCATTTTACTCGCCATTCCACGCGCTTTAATGTGCCGCCTAGCCCAGTACGCTATCTGAAATACGAACGACGTAAATTGAACATAAGTGATAGAATTTTGCTGAATGATTAAATTAACCATAATATAAAATGATCTAATCGGGTCTCTGTTTGCCCTACCCTAGAAGTTTAATAGTGCATTTTACTCGCCATTTCATGCGCTTTGAGATGCCGCTTAGCCCAATACGCTATATGAAACGTGAGCGACGTAAATTGAACAAATGTGATAGAATTTCGCTGAATTCTTATATTAACCAAAATATAAAATGATCTAATCGGGTCTCTGATTGCCCTATCATAGAAGTTTAATAGTGCATTTTACTCGCCATTCCACGCGCTTTAAGCTGACGCCTAGCCCAGTACGCTATCTGAAATAGGAGCGACGTAAATTGAACCAATGTGATAGAATTGTGCTGAATTCTTAAATTAACCATAATATAAAACGGTCTAATCGGGTCACTGCTTGTCTTACCCTAGAAGTGTAATAGTGCATTTTACTCCTCATTTCATGCGCTTTGAGATGCCGCTTAGCCCAATACGCTATCTGAAATAGGAGCGACGTAAATTGAACGAATGTGATAGTATTTCGCTGAATTCTTAAATTAACCATAATATAAAATGATCTAGTCGGGTCTCTGTTTGCCCTACCCTAGAACTTTAATAGTGCATTTTACTCCTTATTTCATGCGCTTTGAGATGCCGCTCAGCCCAATACGCTATCTGAAATAGGAGCGATATAAATTGAACAAATGTGATAGAATTTCGCTGAATTCTTATATTAACCAAAATATAAAATGATCTAATCGTGTCTCTGATTGCCCTATCATAGAAGTTTAATAGTGCATTTTACTTGCCATTCCACGCGCTTTATGCTGACGCCTAGCCCAGTACGCTATCTGAAATTGGAGCGACGTAAATTGAACAAATGTGATAGAATTTCGCTGAATTCTTATATTAACCAAAATATAAAATGATCTAATCGGGTCTCAGTTTGCCCTACCCTAGAAGTTTAATAGTGCGTTTTACTCGCCATTTCATGCGCTTTGAGATGCCGCTTAGCCCAATACGCTATCTGAAATAGGAGCGACGTAAGGTGAACAAATGTGATAGAATTTCGCTGAATTCTGAAATTAACTATAATATAAAATGATCTAATCGGATCTCTGTTTGCCCTACCCTAGAAGTTCAATAGTGCATTTTACTCGCCATTCCACGCGCTTTAAGATGCCGCTTAGTCCAGTACGCTATCCGAAATAGGAGCGACGTAAATTGAACAAATGTGATAGAATTACGCTTAATTCTTATATTAACATTAATATAAAATGATCTAATCGGGTCTCTGATTGCCCTACCCTAGAAGTTTAATAGTGCATTTTATTCGCCATTCCATGCGCTTTGAGATGCCGCTTGGCCCAATTCGCTATCTGAAATAGGAGCGACGTAAATTGAACAAATGTGATAGGATTTCGCTGAATTCTTATATTAACCAAAATATAAAATGATCTAATCGCGTCTCTGATTGCCCTATCATAGAAGGCTAATAGTGCATTTTACTCGCTATTCCACGCGCTTTAAGATGGCGGCTAGCCCAGTAGGCTATCTGAAATAGGAGTGACGTAAATTGAACAAATGTGATAGAATTACGCTTAATTCTTATATTAACCGTAATATAAAATGATCTAATCGGGTCTCTGTTTGTCCTACCCTAGAAGTTTAATAGTGCATTTCACTCGTCATTTCACGTGCTTTGAGATGCCGCTTAGCCCTATAAGCTATCTGAAATAGGAGCGACGTAAATTGAATAAATGTGATAGAATTTCGCTGGATTCTTATATTAACCAAATTATAAAATGATCTAATCGGGTCTCTGATCGCCCTATTATAGAAGTTCAATAGTGCGTTTTACTCGCCATTCCACGCGCTTTAAGATGCCGCCTCGCCCAGTACGCTATCTGAAACAGGAGCGACGTAAATTGAACAAATGTGATAGAATTTTGCTGAATTCCTAAATTGACGGTAATATAAAATGATCTAATCGGGTCTCTGTTAGACCTACCCTAGATGTTTAATAGTGCATTTTACTCGCCATTTCATGCGCTTTGAGATGCCGCTTAGCACAATACGCTATCTGAAATATGAGCGACGTAAATTGAACAAATGTGATAGAATTTCTCTGAAATCTTATATTAAACAAAATATAAAATGATCTAATCGGGTCTCTGATTGCCCTATCATAGAAGTTTAGGAGCGCATTTTACTCGCCATTTCATGCGCTTTGAGATGCCGCTTAGCACAGTACGCTATCTGAAATATGAGCGACGTAAATTGATCAAATGTGATAGAATTTCCCTGAATTCTTTTATTAACCTTAATGAAAAATGATCTAATCGGGTCTCTGTTCGCCCTACCATAGAAGTCTAATAGTGCATTACACACGCCATTTCATGCGCTTTGTGATGCCGCTTAGCCCAATACGCTATCTGAAATAGGAGCGACGTAAGTTGAACAAATGTGATAGAATAACGCTGCATTCTTATATTAACCGTATCATAAAATGGTCTAATCGGGTCTCTGTTTGCCCTACCCTAGAAGTTTAATAGTGCATTTTACTCGCCATTTCATGCGCTTTGAGATGCCGCTTAGCCCAATACGCTATCTGAAATAGGAGAGACGTAAATTGATCAAATGTGATAGAATTTCGCTGAATTCTTAAATTAACCATAATATAAAATGATCTAATGGGGTCTCTGTTTGCCCTACCCTAGAAGTTTAATAGTGCATTTTACTCGCCATTTCTTGCGCTTTGAGATGCCGCTTAGCCCAATACGCTATCTGAAATAGGAGCGACGTAAATTGAACAAATGTGATAGAATTTCGCTGAATTCTTATATTAATCAAAATATAAAATTATCTAATCGGGTCTCTGATTGCCCTATCATAGAAGTTTAAGAGTGCATTTTGCTCGCCATTCCACGCGCTTTAAGATGCCGCCTAGCCCAGTACGCTATCTGAAATAGGAGCTACGTAAGTTGAACAAATGTCACTGAATTACGCTGAATTCTTATATTAACCGTAATATAAAATGATCTAATCGGGTCTCTCTTTGCCTTATCCTAGAAGTTTAATAGTGCATTTTACTCGCCATTTCATGCGCTTTGAGATGCCGCTTAGCCCGATACGCTATCTGAAATAGGAGCGACGTAAGTTGAACAAATGTGATAGAATAACGCTGCATTCTTATATTAACCGTAACATAAAATGGTCTAATCGGGTCTCTGTTTGTCCTACCCTAGAAGTTTAATAGTGCATTTCACTCGTAATTTCATGCGCTTTGAGATGCCGCTTAGCCCAATACGCTATCTGAAATAGGAGAGACGTAAATTGATCAAATGTGATAGAATTTCGCTGAATTCTTAAATTAACCATAATATAAAATGATCTAATGGGGTCTCTGTTTGCCCTACCCTAGAAGTTTAATAGTGCATTTTACTCGCCATTTCTTGCGCTTTGAGATGCCGCTTAGCCCAATACGCTATCTGAAATAGGAGGGACGTAAATTGAACAAATGTGATAGAATTTCGCTGAATTCTTATATTAATCAAAATATAAAATTATCTAATCGGGTCTCTGATTGCCCTATCATAGAAGTTTAAGAGTGCATTTTGCTCGCCATTCCACGCGCTTTAAGATGCCGCCTAGCCCAGTACGCTATCTGAAATAGGAGCTATGTAAGTTGAACAAATGTCACTGAATTACGCTGAATTCTTATATTAACCGTAATATAAAATGATCTAATCGGGTCTCTCTTTGCCTTATCCTAGAAGTTTAATAGTGCATTTTACTCGCCATTTCATGCGCTTTGAGATGCCGCTTAGCCCGATACGCTATCTGAAATAGGAGCGACGTAAGTTGAACAAATGTGATAGAATAACGCTGCATTCTTATATTAACCGTAACATAAAATGGTCTAATCGGGTCTCTGTTTGTCCTACCCTAGAAGTTTAATAGTGCATTTCACTCGTAATTTCATGCGCTTTGAGATGCCGCTTAGCCCAATACGCTATCTGAAATAGGAGCGACGTAAATTGAACAAATGTGATAGAATTTCCCTGAATTCTTATATTATCCTTAATGTAAAATGATCTAATCGGGTCTCTGTTCGACCTACCCTAGAAGTTTAATAGTGCATTTCACTCGTCATTTCATGTGCTTTGAGATGCCGCTTAGCCCTATAAGCTATCTGAAATAGGAGCGACGTAAATTGAATAAATGTGATAGAATTTCGCTGAATTCTTATATTAACCAAATTATAAAATGATCTAATCGGGTCTCTGATTGCCCTATTATAGAAGTTCAATAGTGCATTTTACTCGCCATTCCACGCGCTTTAAGATGCCGCTTAGTCCAGTACGCTATCCGAAATAGGAGCGACGTAAATTGAACAAATGTGATAGAATTACGCTTAATTCTCATATTAACATTAATTTAAAATGATCTAATCGGGTCTCTGATTGCCCTATCATAGAAGGCTAATAGTGCATTTTACTCGCCATTCCACGCGCTTTAAGATGCCGCCTCGCCCTGTACGCTATCTGAAATAGGAGCGACGTAAATTGAACAAATGTGATAGAATTTTGCTGAATTATTAAATTAACCATAATATAAAATGATCTAATCGGGTCTCTGTTTGCCCCACCCTAGAAGTTTAATAGTGCATTTTATTCGCCATTCCATGCGCTTTTAGATGCCGCTTAGCCCAATACGCTATCTGAAATAGGAGCGACGTAAATTGAACAAATGTGATAGAATTTGGCTGAATTCTTATATTAACCAAAATATAAAATGATCTAATCCGGTCTCTGTTTGCCCTACCCTAGAAGTTTAATAGTGCATTTTACTCGCCATTTCATGCGCTTTGAGATGCCGCTTAGCCCAATACGCTATCTGAAATAGGAGCGACGTCAATTGAACAAATGCGATAGAATTTCCCTGAAATCTTATATTAAACAAAATATAAAATGATCTAATCGGGTCTCTGCTTGCCCTATCATAGAAGTTTAGTAGTGCATTTTACTCGCCATTCCACGCGCTTTAAGATGCCGCCTAGCCAGTACGCTATCTGAAATAGGAGCGACGTAAGTTGAACAAATGTGATAGAATTACGCTGAATTCTTAAATTAACCGTAATATAAAATGATCTAATGGGGTCTCTGTTTGCCCTACCCTAGAAGTTTAATAGTGCATTTTACTCGCCATTTCTTGCGCTTTGAGATGCCGCTTAGCCCAATACGCTATCTGAAATAGGAGCGACGTAAATTGAACAAATGTGATAGAATTTCGCTGAATTCTTATATTAATCAAAATATAAAATTATCTAATCGGGTCTCTGATTGCCCTATCATAGAAGTTTAAGAGTGCATTTTGCTCGCCATTCCACGCGCTTTAAGATGCCGCCTAGCCCAGTACGCTATCTGAAATAGGAGCTACGTAAGTTGAACAAATGTCACTGAATTACGCTGAATTCTTATATTAACCGTAATATAAAATGATCTAATCGGGTCTCTCTTTGCCTTATCCTAGAAGTTTAATAGTGCACTTTACTCGCCATTTCATGCGCTTTGAGATGCCGCTTAGCCCGATACGCTATCTGAAATAGGAGCGACGTAAGTTGAACAAATGTGATAGAATAACGCTGCATTCTTATATTAACCGTAACATAAAATGGTCTAATCGGGTCTCTGTTTGCCCTACCCTAGAAGTTTAATAGTGCATTTCACTCGTAATTTCATGCGCTTTGAGATGCCGCTTAGCCCAATACGCTATCTGAAATAGGAGCGACGTAAATTGAACAAATGTGATAGAATTTCCCTGAATTCTTATATTATCCTTAATGTAAAATGATCTAATCGGGTCTCTGTTCGACCTACCCTAGAAGTTTAATAGTGCATTTCACTCGTCATTTCATGTGCTTTGAGATGCCGCTTAGCCCTATAAGCTATCTGAAATAGGAGCGACGTAAATTGAATAAATGTGATAGAATTTCGCTGAATTCTTATATTAACCAAATTATAAAATGATCTAATCGGGTCTCTGATTGCCCTATTATAGAAGTTCAATAGTGCATTTTACTCGCCATTCCACGCGCTTTAAGATGCCGCTTAGTCCAGTACGCTATCCGAAATAGGAGCGACGTAAATTGAACAAATGTGATAGAATTACGCTTAATTCTCATATTAACATTAATTTAAAATGATCTAATCGGGTCTCTGATTGCCCTATCATAGAAGGCTAATAGTGCATTTTACTCGCCATTCCACGCGCTTTAAGATGCCGCCTCGCCCTGTACGCTATCTGAAATAGGAGCGACGTAAATTGAACAAATGTGATAGAATTTTGCTGAATTATTAAATTAACCATAATATAAAATGATCTAATCGGGTCTCTGTTTGCCCCACCCTAGAAGTTTAATAGTGCATTTTATTCGCCATTCCATGCGCTTTTAGATGCCGCTTAGCCCAATACGCTATCTGAAATAGGAGCGACGTAAATTGAACAAATGTGATAGAATTTGGCTGAATTCTTAAATTAACCATAATATAAAATGATCTAATCGGGTCTCTGTTTGCCCTACCCTAGAAGTTTAATAGTGCATTTTATTCGCCATTCCATGCGCTTTGAGATGCCGCTTGGCCCAATTCGCTATCTGAAATAGGAGCGACGTAAATTGAACAGATGTGATAGGATTTCGCTGAATTCTTATATTAACCAAAATATAAAATGATCTAATCGGTTCTCTGATTGCCCTATCATAGAAGGCTAATAGTGCATTTTACTCGCTATTCCACGCGCTCTAAGATGGCGGCTAGCCCAGTAGGCTATCTGAAATAGGAGTGACGTAAATTGAACAAATGTGATAGAATTACGCTAAATTCTTATATTAACCGTAATATAAAATGATCTAATCGGGTCTCTGTTTGCCCTACCCTAGAAGTTTAATAGTGCATTTTATTCGCCATTCCATGCGCTTTGAGATGACGCTTGGCCCAATTCGCTATCTGAAATAGGAGCGACGTAAATTGAACAAATGTGATAGAATTTCGCTGAATTCTTATATTAACCAAAATATAAAATGATCTAATCCGGTCTCTGTTTGCCCTACCCTAGAAGTTTAATAGTGCATTTTACTCGCCATTTCATGCGCTTTGAGATGCCGCTTAGCCCAATACGCTATCTGAAATAGGAGAGACGTAAATTGATCAAATGTGATAGAATTTCGCTGAATTCTTAAATTAACCATAATATAAAATGATCTAATGGGGTCTCTGTTTGCCCTACCCTAGAAGTTTAATAGTGCATTTTACTCGCCATTTCTTGCGCTTTGAGATGCCGCTTAGCCCAATACGCTATCTGAAATAGGAGCGACGTAAATTGAACAAATGTGATAGAATTTCGCTGAATTCTTATATTAATCAAAATATAAAATTATCTAATCGGGTCTCTGATTGCCCTATCATAGAAGTTTAAGAGTGCATTTTGCTCGCCATTCCACGCGCTTTAAGATGCCGCCTAGCCCAGTACGCTATCTGAAATAGGAGCTACGTAAGTTGAACAAATGTCACTGAATTACGCTGAATTCTTATATTAACCGTAATATAAAATGATCTAATCGGGTCTCTCTTTGCCTTATCCTAGAAGTTTAATAGTGCATTTTACTCGCCATTTCATGCGCTTTGAGATGCCGCTTAGCCCGATACGCTATCTGAAATAGGAGCGACGTAAGTTGAACAAATGTGATAGAATAACGCTGCATTCTTATATTAACCGTAACATAAAATGGTCTAATCGGGTCTCTGTTTGTCCTACCCTAGAAGTTTAATAGTGCATTTCACTCGTAATTTCATGCGCTTTGAGATGCCGCTTAGCCCAATACGCTATCTGAAATAGGAGCGACGTAAATTGAACAAATGTGATAGAATTTCCCTGAATTCTTATATTATCCTTAATGTAAAATGATCTAATCGGGTCTCTGTTCGACCTACCCTAGAAGTTTAATAGTGCATTTCACTCGTCATTTCATGTGCTTTGAGATGCCGCTTAGCCCTATAAGCTATCTGAAATAGGAGCGACGTAAATTGAATAAATGTGATAGAATTTCGCTGAATTCTTATATTAACCAAATTATAAAATGATCTAATCGGGTCTCTGATTGCCCTATTATAGAAGTTCAATAGTGCATTTTACTCGCCATTCCACGCGCTTTAAGATGCCGCTTAGTCCAGTACGCTATCCGAAATAGGAGCGACGTAAATTGAACAAATGTGATAGAATTACGCTTAATTCTCATATTAACATTAATTTAAAATGATCTAATCGGGTCTCTGATTGCCCTATCATAGAAGGCTAATAGTGCATTTTACTCGCCATTCCACGCGCTTTAAGATGCCGCCTCGCCCTGTACGCTATCTGAAATAGGAGCGACGTAAATTGAACAAATGTGATAGAATTTTGCTGAATTATTAAATTAACCATAATATAAAATGATCTAATCGGGTCTCTGTTTGCCCCACCCTAGAAGTTTAATAGTGCATTTTATTCGCCATTCCATGCGCTTTTAGATGCCGCTTAGCCCAATACGCTATCTGAAATAGGAGCGACGTAAATTGAACAAATGTGATAGAATTTCGCTGAATTCTTATATTAACCAAAATATAAAATGATCTAATCCGGTCTCTGTTTGCCCTACCCTAGAAGTTTAATAGTGCATTTTACTCGCCATTTCATGCGCTTTGAGATGCCGCTTAGCCCAATACGCTATCTGAAATAGGAGCGACGTCAATTGAACAAATGCGATAGAATTTCCCTGAAATCTTATATTAAACAAAATATAAAATGATCTAATCGGGTCTCTGCTTGCCCTATCATAGAAGTTTAGTAGTGCATTTTACTCGCCATTCCACGCGCTTTAAGATGCCGCCTAGCCCAGTACGCTATCTGAAATAGGAGCGACGTAAGTTGAACAAATGTGATAGAATTACGCTGAATTCTTATATTAACCGTAATATAAAATGATATAATCGGGTCTCTGTTTGCCCTATCATAGAAGTTTAATAGTGCATTTTACTCGCCATTTCATGTGCTTTAAGGTGCCGCATAGCCCAATACGCTATCTGGAATAGGAGCGACGTAAATTGATCAAATGTGATAGAATTTCCCTGAATTCTTATATTAACCTTAATGTAAAATGATCTAATCGTGTCTTGTTCGCCCTACCATAGAAGTCTAATAGTGCATTTCACTCGCCATTTCATGCGCTTTGAGATGCCGCTTAGCATAATACGCTATTTGAAATAGGGGCGACGTAAATTGAACAAATGTGATAGAATTACGCTGAATTCTTATATTAACCGTAATATAAAATGATCTAATCGGGTCTCTCTTTGCCTTATCCTAGAAGTTTAATAGTGCATTTTACTCGCCATTTCATGCGCTTTGAGATGCCGCTTAGCCCAATACGCTATCTGAAATAGGAGCGATATAAATTGAACAAATGTGATAGAATTTCGCTGAATTCTTATATTAACCAAAATATAAAATGATCTAATCGGGTCTCTGATTGCCCTATCATAGAAGTTTAATAGTGCATTTTACTTGCCATTCCACGCGCTTTATGCTGACGCCCAGCCCAGTACGCTATCTGAAATTGGAGCGACGTAAATTGAACAAATGTGATAGAATTTCGCTGAATTCTTATATTAACCAAAATATAAAATGATCTAATCGGGTCTCTGATTGCCCTATCATAGAAGTTTAATAGTGCATTTTACTCGACATTCCGCGCGCTTTAAGATGCCGCCTAGCACAGTACGCTATCTGAAATAGGAGCGACGTAAATTGAACAAATGTGATTGAATTTTGCTGAATTCTTAAATTAACCATAATATAAAATGATCTAATGGGGTCTCTGTTTGCCCTACCCTAGAAATTTAATAGTGCATTTCACTCGTCATTTCATGCGCTTTGAGATGCCGCTTAGCCCACTACGCTATCTGAAATAGGAGAGACGTAAATTGAACAAATGTGATAGAATTTCGCGGAATTCTTTTATTAACCGTAATGTAAAATGATCTAATCGGGTCTCTGTTCGCCCTAGCCTATAAGTTTAATAGTGCATTTTATTCGCCATCTCATGCGCTTTGAGATGCCGCTTAGCCCAATACGCTATCTGAAATAGGAGCGACGTAAATTTAACAAATGTGATACAATTTCCCTGAATTCTTATATTAACCTTAATGTAAAATGATCTAATCCGGTCTCTGTTTGCCCTAGCCTAGAAGATTAATAGTGCATTTTATTCGACATTCCGTGCGCTTTGAGATGCCGCTTAGCCCAGTACGCTATCTTAAATAGGACCGACGGTAAATTGAACAAATGTGATAGAATTTTGCTGAATTCTTAAATTAAGCATAATACAAAATGATCTAATCGGGTCTCTGTTTGCCCTACCCTAGAAGTATAATAGTGCATTTTACTCGCCATTTCATGCGCTCTGAGATGCCGCTTAGCCCAATACGCTATCTGAAATATGAGCGACGTAAATTGAACAAATGTGATAGAATTTCTCTGAAATCTTATATTAAACAAAATATAAAATGATCTAATCGGGTCTCTGATTGCCCTATCATTGAAGGTTAGTAGCGCATTTTACTCGCCATTTCATGCGCTTTGAAATGCCGCTTAGCCCAATAAGCTATCTGAAATATGAGCGACGTAAATTGAACAAATGTGATAGACTTTTGCTGAATTCTTATATTAACCATAATATAAAATGATCTAATCGGGTCTCTGATTGCCCTATCATAGAAGTTTAATAGTGCATTTTACTCGCCATTTCATGCGCTTTGAGATGCCGCTTAGCCCAATACGCTATCTGAAATAGGAGCGACGTAAATTGAACAAATGTGATAGAATTTCCCTGAATTCTTAAATTAAAATTAATGTAAAATGATCTAATCGGGTCTCTGTTCGCCCTACCCTAGAAGTTTAATATTGCATTGCACTCGCCATTTCATGCGCTTTGAGATGCCGCTTAGCCCAACACGCTATCTGATATAGGAGCGACGTAAATTGAACAAATGTAATAGAATTTCGCTGAATTCATATATTAACCAAAATATAAAATTATCTAATCGGGTCTCTGATTGCCCTATCATAGAAGTTTAATAGTGCATTTCACTCATCATTTCATGCGCTTTGAGATGCCGCTTAGCCGAATACGCTATCTGAAATAGGAGCGACGTAAATTGAACAAATGTCATAGAATTTCCCTGAATTCTTATATTAACCTTAATGTAAAATGATCTAATCGGGTCTCTGTTTGCCCTAGCCAAGAAGATTAATAGTGCATTTTATTGGACATTCCATGCGCTTTGAGATGCCGCTTAGCCCAATACGCCATCTGAAATAGGAGCGACGTAAATTGAACAAATGTGATAGCATTTCCTTGAATTCTTATATTAACCAAAATATAAAATGATCTGATCGGGTCCCTGATTGCCCTATCATAGAAGTTTAATAGTGCATTTTATTCGCCATTCCACGCGCTTTAAGATGCCGCCTAGCCCAGTACGCTATCTGAAATAGGAGCGACGTAAATTGAACAAATGTGATAGAATTTTGCTGAATTCTTAAATTAACGGTAATATAAAATGATCTGATCGGGTCCCTGATTGCCCTATCATAGAAGTTTAATAGTGCATTTTACTCGCCATTCCACGCGCTTTAAGATGCCGCCTAGCCCAATACGCTATCTGAAATAGGAGCGACGTAAATTGAACAAATGTGATAGAATTTTGCTGAATTCATAAATTAACCGTAATATAAAATGATCTAAACGGGACTCTGATTGCCCTACCATAGAAGTTTAATAGTGCATTGTACTCGCCATTCCACGCGCTTTAAGATGCCGCCTAGCCCAGTACGCTATCTGAAATTGGAGCTACGTAAGTTGAACAAATGTCACAGAATTACGCTGAATTCTTATATTAACCGTAATATAAAATGATCTAATCGGGTCTCTCTTTGCCTTATCCTATAAGTTTAATAGTGCATTTTACTCATCATTTCATGCGCTTTTAGATGCCGCTTAGCCCAATACGCTATCTGAAATAGGAGCGACGTAAATTGAACAAATGTGATAGAATTTCGCTGAATTCATATATTAACCAAAATATAAAATGATCTAATCCGGTCTCTGTTTGCCCTACCCTAGAAGTTTAATAGTGCATTTTACTCGCCATTTCATGCGCTTTGAGATGCCGCGTAGCCCAATACGCTATCTGAAATAGGAGCGACGTAAATTGATCAAATGTGATAGAATTTCGCTGAATTCTTAAATTAACCATAATATAAAATGATCTAATGGGGTCTCTGTTTGCCCTACCCTAGAACTTTAATAGTGCATTTTACTCGCCATTTCTTGCGCTTTGAGATGCCGCTTAGCCCAATACGCTATCTGAAATAGGAGCGACGTAAATTGAACAAATGTGATAGAATTTCGCTGAATTCTTATATTAATCAAAATATAAAATTATCTAATCGGGTCTCTGATTGCCCTATCATAGAAGTTTAAGAGTGCATTTTGCTCGCCATTCCACGCGCTTTAAGATACCGCCTAGCCCAGTACGCTATCTGAAATAGGAGCTACGTAAGTTGAACAAATGTCACTGAATTACGCTGAATTCTTATATTAACCGTAATATAAAATGATCTAATCGGGTCTCTCTTCGCCTTATCCTAGAAGTTTAATAGTGCATTTTACTCGCCATTTCATGCGCTTTGAGATGCCGCTTAGCCCAATACGCTATCTGAAATAGGAGCGACGTAAATTGAACAAATGTGATAGAATTTCGCTGAATTCTTATATTAACCAAAATATAAAATGATCTAATCCGGTCTCTGTTTGCCCTACCCTAGAAGTTTAATAGTGCATTTTACGAGCCATTTCTTGCGCTTTGAGATGCAGCTTAGCCCAATACGCTATCTGAAATAGGAGCGACGTAAATTGAACAAATGTGATAGAATTTCGCTGAATTCTTATATTAACCTTAATGTAAAATGATCTAATCGGGTCTTTGTTCGCCCTACCCTAGAAGTTTAATAGTGCATTTCACTCGTCATTTCATGCGCTTTGAGATGCCGCTTAGCACAATATGCTATCTGAAATAGGAGCGACGTAAATTGAACAAATGTGATAGAATTACGCTGAATTCTTATATTAACCAAAATATAAAATTATCTAATCGGGTCTCTGATTGCCCTATCATAGAAGTTTAAGAGTGCATTTTGATCGCCATTCCACGCGCTTTAAGATGCCGCCTAGCCCAGTACGCTATCTGAAATAGGAGCTACGTAAGTTGAACAAATGTCACTGAATTACGCTGAATTCTTATATTAACCGTAATATAAAATGATCTAATCGGGTCTCTCTTTGCCTTATCCTAGAAGTTTAATAGTGCATTTTACTCGCCATTTCATGCGCTTTGAGATGCCGCTTAGCCCAATACGCTATCTGAAATAGGAGCGACGTAAATTGAACAAATGTGATAGAATTTCGCTGAATTCTTATATTAACCAAAATATAAAATGATCTAATCCGGTCTCTGTTTGCCCTACCCTAGAAGTTTAATAGTGCATTTTACGAGCCATTTCTTGCGCTTTGAGATGCAGCTTAGCCCAATACGCTATCTGAAATAGGAGCGACGTAAATTGAACAAATGTGATAGAATTTCGCTGAATTCTTATATTAACCTTAATGTAAAATGATCTAATCGGGTCTTTGTTCGCCCTACCCTAGAAGTTTAATAGTGCATTTCACTCGTCATTTCATGCGCTTTGAGATGCCGCTTAGCACAATATGCTATCTGAAATAGGAGCGACGTAAATTGAACAAATGTGATAGAATTACGCTGAATTCTCATATTAACCAAAATATAAAATTATCTAATCGGGTCTCTGATTGCCCTATCATAGAAGTTTAAGAGTGCATTTTGATCGCCATTCCACGCGCTTTAAGATGCCGCCTAGCCCAGTACGCTACCTGAAATAGGAGCGACGTAAGTTGAACAAATGTGATAGAATTACGCTGAATTCTTATATTAACCGTAATATAAAATGATATAATCGGGTCTCTGTTTGCCTCATCCTAGAAGTTTAATAGTGCATTTTACTCGCCATTTCATGCGCTTTGAGATGCCGCTTAGCCCAATACGCTATCTGAAATAGGAGCGACGTAAATTGAACAAATGTGATAGGATTTCGCTGAATTCTTTTATTAACCATAATGTAAAATGATCTGATCGGGTCTCTGTTCGCCCTAGCCTAGAAGTTTAAGGGTGCATTCTATTCGACATTTCATGCGCTTTGAGATGCCGCTTAGCCGAATACGCTATCTGAAATAGGAGCGACGTCAATTGAACAAATGCGATAGAATTTCCCTGAAATCTAATATTAAACAAAATATAAAATGATCTAATCGGGTCTCTGATTGCCCTATCATAGAAGTTTAATAGTGCATTTTACTCGCCATTCCACGCGCTTTATGATGCCGCCTAGCCCAGTACGGTATCTGAAATAGGAGCTACGTAAGTTGAACAAATGTGATAGAATTACGCTGAATTCTTATATTAACCGTAATATAAAATGATGTAATCGGGCCTCTGTTTGCCCTATCATAGAAGTTTGATAGTGCATTTTACTCGCCATTTCATGTGCTTTAAGCTGTCGCATAGCCCAATACGCTATCTGGAATAGGAGCGACGTAAATTGAACAAATGTGATAGAATTTCCCTGAATTCTTATATTAACCTTAATGTAAAATGATCTAATCGTGTCTTGTTCGCCCTACCATAGAAGTCTAATAGTGCATTTCACTCGCCATTTCATGCGCTTTGAGATGCCGCTTAGCATAATACGCTATTTGAAATAGGGGCGACGTAAATTGAACAAATGTGATAGAATTACGCTGAATTCTTATATTAACCGTAATATAAAATGATCTAATCGGGTCTCTGTTTGCCTTATCCTAGAAGTTTAATAGTGCATTTTACTCGCCATTTCATGCGCTTTGAGATGCCGCTTAGCCCAATACGCTATCTGAAATAGGAGCGACGTAAATTGAACAAATGTAATAGAATTTTGCTGAATTCTTAAATTAACCGTAATATAAAATGATCTAATCGGGTCTCTGTTTGACCTACCCTAGAAGTTTAATAGTGCATTTTACTCTCCATTTCATGTGCTTTGAGATGCCGCATAGCCCAATACGCTATCTGGAATAGGAGCGACGTAAATTGATCAAATGTGATAGAATTTCCCTGAATTCTTTTATTAACCTTAATGAAAAATGATCTAATCGGGTCTCTGTTCGCCCTACCATAGAAGTCTAATAGCGCATTTCACTCACCATTTCATGCGCTTTGTGATGCCGCTTAGCCCAATACGCTATCTGAAATAGGAGCGACGTAAGTTGAACAAATGTGATAGAATAACGCTGCATTCTTATATTAACCGTATCATAAAATGGTCTAATCGGGTCTCCGTTTGCCTTATCCTAGAAGTTTAATAGTGCATTTTACTCGCCATTTCATGCGCATTGTGATGCAGCTTAGCCCAATACGCTATTTGAAATAGGAGCGATGTAAATTGAACAAATGTGATAGAATTTCGCTGAATTCTTAAATTAACCATAATATGAAATGACCTAATCGGGTCTCTGTTCGCCCTACCCAAGAAGCTTAGTAGTGCATTTTACTCGCCATTTCATGCGCTTTGAGATGCCGCTTAGCCCAATACGCTATCTGAAATAGGAGCGACGTAAATTGAACAAATGTAATAGAATTTTGCTGAATTCTTAAATTAACCGTAATATAAAATGATCTAATCGGGTCTCTGTTTGACCTACCCTAGAAGTTTAATAGTGCATTTTACTCTCCATTTCATGTGCTTTGAGATGCCGCATAGCCCAATACGCTATCTGGAATAGGAGCGACGTAAATTGATCAAATGTGATAGAATTTCCCTGAATTCTTTTATTAACCTTAATGAAAAATGATCTAATCGGGTCTCTGTTCGCCCTACCATAGAAGTCTAATAGCGCATTTCACTCACCATTTCATGCGCTTTGTGATGCCGCTTAGCCCAATACGCTATCTGAAATAGGAGCGACGTAAGTTGAACAAATGTGATAGAATAACGCTGCATTCTTATATTAACCGTATCATAAAATGGTCTAATCGGGTCTCCGTTTGCCTTATCCTAGAAGTTTAATAGTGCATTTTACTCGCCATTTCATGCGCATTGTGATGCAGCTTAGCCCAATACGCTATTTGAAATAGGAGCGATGTAAATTGAACAAATGTGATAGAATTTCGCTGAATTCTTAAATTAACCATAATATGAAATGACCTAATCGGGTCTCTGTTCGCCCTACCCAAGAAGCTTAGTAGTGCATTTCTCTCGTCATTTCATGAGCTGTGAGATGCCGCTTAGCCCAATACGCTATCTGAAATAGGAGCGACGTAAATTGAACAAATGTGGTAGAATTTCCCTGAAATCTTATATTAAACAATACATAAAATGATCTAAACGGGACTCTGATTGCCCTACCATAGAAGTTTAATAGTGCATTGTACTCGCCATTCCACGCGCTTTAAGATGCCGCCTAGCCCAGTACGCTATCTGAAATTGGAGCTACGTAAGTTGAACAAATGTCACAGAATTACGCTGAATTCTTATATTAACCGTAATATAAAATGATCTAATCGGGTCTCTCTTTGCCTTATCCTATAAGTTTAATAGTGCATTTTACTCATCATTTCATGCGCTTTTAGATGCCGCTTAGCCCAATACGCTATCTGAAATAGGAGCGACGTAAATTGAACAAATGTGATAGAATTTCGCTGAATTCTTATATTAACCAAAATATAAAATTATCTAATCCGGTCTCTGTTTGCCCTACCCTAGAAGTTTAATAGTGCATTTTACTCGCCATTTCTTGCGCTTTGAGATGCAGCTTAGCCCATTACGCTATCTGAAATAGGAGCGACGTAAATTGAACAAATGTGATAGAATTTCGCTGAATTCTTATATTAACCAAAATATAAAATGATCTAATCGGGTCTCTGATTGCCCTACCATAGAAGATTAATAGTGCATTTTACTCGCCACTCCACGCGCTTTAGGATGCCGCATAGACCAGTAGGCTATCCGAAATAGGAGCGACGTAAATTGAACAAATGTGATAGAATTTTGCTGAATTCTTAAATTAACCATAATATAAAATGATCTAATCGGGTCTCTGCTTGCCCTACCCTAGAAGTTTAATGGTGCATTTTAGTCGCTATTTCATGCGCTTTGAGATGCCGCTTAGCCCAATACGCTATCTCAAATAGGAGCGACGAAAGTTGAACAAAGGTGATAGTATTTCGCTGAATTATTTTATTAACCAGAATGTAAAATGATCTAATCTGGTCTCTGTTCGCCCTAGCCTAGAAGTTTAATAGTGGATTTTACTCGGCATTCCACGCGCTTTAAGATGCCGCCTAGCCCAGTACGCAATCTGAAATAGGAGCGACCTAAATTGAACGAATGTGATAGAATTTTGCTGAATTCTTAAATTAACCATAATATAAAATTATCTAATCGGGTCTCTGCTTGCCCTACGCTAGAAGTTTAATAGCGCATTTTAGTCGCCATTTCATGCGCTTTGAGATGCCGCTTCGCCCAATACGCTATCTGGAATAGGAGCGACGTAAATTGATCAAATGTGATAGAATTTCCCTGAATTCTTATATTAACCTTAATGTAAAATGATCTAAGCGGGTCTCTGTTCGCCCTACCATAGAAGTTTAATAGTGCATTTCACTCGCCATTTCATGCGCTTTGAGATGCCGCTTAGCCCAATACGCTATCTGAAATAGGAGCGACGTGAATTGAACAAATGTGATAGAATTTTGCTGAATTCTTAAATTAACCATAATATTAGATGATGTAATCAGGTCTCTGCTTGCCCTACCCTAGAAGTTTAATAGTGCATTTTACTCGCCATTTCATGCGCTTTGAGATGCCGCTTAGCCCAATACGCTATCTGAAATAGGAGCGACGTAAATTGAACAAATGTGATAGAATTTTGCTGAATTCTTAAATTAACCATAATATAAAATGATCTAATCGGGTGTCTGTTTGCCCTACCCTAGAAGCTTAATATTGCATTTTACTCGCCATTTCATGCGCTTTGAGCTGCCGCTTAGCCCAATACGCTATCTGAAATAGGAGCGACGTAAGTTGAAAAAATGTGATAGAGTTTCGCTGAATTCTTTTATGAACCATAATGTAAAATGATCTAATCGGGTCTCTGTTCTCCCTAGCCTAGAAGTTTAATAGTGCATTTTATTCTCCATTTCATGCGCTTTGAGATGCCGCTTAGCCCAAGACGCTATCTGAAATAGGAGCGACGTAAATTGAACAAATGCGATAGAATTTCCCTGAAATCTTATATTAAACAAAATATAAAATGATCTAATCGGGTCTCTGATTGCCCTATCATAGAAGTTTAGTAGTGCATTTTACTCGCCATTCCACGCGCTTTAAGATGCCGCCTAGCCCAGTACGCTACCTGAAATAGGAGCGACGTAAGTTGAACAAATGTGATAGGATTACGCTGAATTCTTATATTAACCGTAATATAAAATGATATAATCGGTTCTCTGTTTGCCCTATCATAGAAGTTTAATAGTGCATTTTACTCGCCATTTCATGTGCTTTAAGGTGCCGCATAGCCCAATACGCTATCTGGAATAGGAGCGACGTAAATTGAACAAATGTGATAGAATTACGCTGAATTCTTATATTAACCGTAATATAAAATGATCTAATCGGGTCTCTGTTTGCCTGATCCTAGAAGTTTAATACTGCATTTTACTCGCCATTTCATGCGCTTTGAGATGCCGCTTAGCCCAATACCCTATCTGAAATAGGAGCGACGTAAATTGAACAAATGTGATAGAATTTCGCTGAATTCTTTTATTAACCATAATGTAAAATGATCTGATCGGGTCTCTGTTCGCCCTAGCCTAGAAGTTTAAGGGTGCATTTTATTCGACATTTCATGCGCTTTGAGATGCCGCTTAGCCGAATACGCTATCTGAAATAGGAGCGACGTAAATTGAACAAATGTGATAGAATTACGCTGAATTCTTATATTAACCGTAATATAAAATGATCTAATCGGGTCTCTGTTTGCCTTATCCTAGAAGTTTAATAGTGCATTTTACTCGCCATTTCATGCGCTTTGAGATGCCGCTTAGCCCAATACGCTATCTGAAATAGGAGCGACGTAAATTGAACAAATGTGATAGAATTTTGCTGAATTCTTATATTAACCAAAATATAAAATGATCTAATCCGGTCTCTGTTTGCCCTACCCTAGAAGTTTAATAGTGCATTTTACGAGCCATTTCTTGCGCTTTGAGATGCAGCTTAGCCCAATACGCTATCTGAAATAGGAGCGACGTAAATTGTACAAATGTGATAGAATTTCGCTGAATTCTTATACTAACCTTAATGTAAAATGATCTAATCGGGTCTTTGTTCGCCCTACCCTAGAAGTTTAATAGTGCATTTCACTCGTCATTTCATGCGCTTTGAGATGCCTCTTAGCACAACATGCTATCTGAAATAGGAGCGACGTAAATTGAACAAATGTGATAGAATTACGCTGAATTCTTATATTAACCAAAATATAAAATTATCTAATCGGGTCTCTGATTGCCCTATCATAGAAGTTTAAGAGTGCATTTTGATCGCCATTCCACGCGCTTTAAGATGCCGCCTAGACCAGTACGCTATCTGAAATAGGAGCTACGTAAGTTGAACAAATGTCACTGAATTACGCTGAATTCTTATATTAACCGTAATATGAAATGATCTAATCGGGTCTCTCTTTGCCTTATCCTAGAAGTTTAATAGTGCATTTTACTCGCCATTTCATGCGCTTTGAGATGCCGCTTAGCCAATACGCTATCTGAAATAGGAGCGACGTAAATTGAACAAATGTGATAGAATTTCGCTGAATTCTTATATTAACGAAAATATAAAATGATCTAATCCGGTCTCTGTTTGCCCTACCCTAGAAGTTTAATAGTGCATTTGCGAGCCATTTCTTGCGCTTTGAGATGCAGCTTAGCCCAATACGCTATCTGAAATAGGAGCGACGTAAATTGAACAAATGTGATAGAATTTCGCTGAATTCTTATATTAACCTTAATGTAAAATGATCTAATCGGGTCTTTGTTCGCCCTACCCTAGAAGTTTATTAGTGCATTTCACTCGTCATTTCATGCGCTTTGAGATGCCGCTTAGCACAATATGCTATCTGAAATAGGAGCGACGTAAATTGAACAAATGTGATAGAATTACGCTGAATCCTTATATTAACCAAAATATAAAATGATCTAATCGGGTCTCTGATTGCCCTATCATAGAAGTTTAATAGTGCGTTTTACTCGCCATTTCATGCGCTTTGAGATGCCGCTTAGCCCAATACGCTATCTGAAATAGGACCGACGTAAATTGAACAAATGTGATAGAATTACGCTGAATTCTTATATTAACCGTAATGTAAAATTATCTAATCGGGTCTCACTTTGCCTTACCCTAGAAGTTTAATAGTGCATTTCACTCGTCATTTTATGCGCTTTGAGATGCCGCTTAGCCCACTACGCTATCTGAAATAGGAGAGACGTAAATTTAACAAATGTGATAGAATTTCGCTGAATTCATTTATTAACCGTAATGTAAAATGATCTAATCGGGTCTCTGTTCACCCTAGCCTATAAGTTTAATAGTGCATTTTATTCGCCATCTCATGCGCTTTGAGATGCCGCTTAGCCCAATACGCTATCTGCAATAGGAACGACGAAAATTGAACAAATGTGATAGAATTTCGCTGCATTCATATATTAACCAAAATATAAAATGATCTAATCGGGTCTCTGATTGCCCTACCCTAGAAGTTTAATAGTGCATTTACTCGCCATTCCACGCGCTTTAAGATGCCGCCTAGCCCAGTACGCTATCTCAAGCAGGTGCGGCGTAAGTTGAACAAACGTGATAGAATTACGCTGAATTCTTATATTATCCGTAATATAAAATGATCTAATCGGTTCTCTGTTTGCCTTATCCTAGAAGTTTAATAGTACATCTTACTCGCCATTTCATGCGCTTTGAGATGCCGCCTAACCCAATACGCTATCTGAAATAGGAGAGACGTAAATTGAACAAATGCGATAGAATTTCCCTGAATACTTATATTAACCTTAATGTAAAATGATCTACTCGGGTCTCTGTCCGCCCTACCCTAGAAGTTTAATAGTGCATTTCAGTCCTCATTTCATGAGCTTTGAGATGCCGCTTAGCCCAATAAGCTATCTGAAATAGGAGCGACGTAAATTGAATAAATGTGATAGAATTTCGCTGAATACTTATATTAACCAAAATATAAAATGATCTAATCGGGTCTCTTATTGCCCTATCATAGAAGCTTAATAGTGCATTTTATTCGCCATTCCACGCGCTTTAAGGTGCCGCCTAGCCCAGTACGCTATCTGAAATAGGAACGACGTAAATTGAACAAAAGTGATAGAATTTCCCTGAATTCTTATATTAACCTTAATGTAAAATGATCTACTCGGGTCTCTGTTCGCCCTACCCTAGAAGTTTAATAGTGCATTTCAGTCCTCATTTCATGAGCTTTGAGATGCCGCTTAGCCCAATAAGCTATCTGAAATAGGAGCGACGTAAATTGAACAAATGTGATAGAATTTTGCTGAATTCTTAAATTAACCATAATATAAAATGATCTAATCGGGTCTCTGTTTGCCCTACCCTAGGAGTTTAATAGTGCATTTTACTCGCCATTGCATGCTCTTTGAGATGCCGATTAGCCCAATACGCTATCTGAAATAGGAGCGACGTAAGTTGAACAAATGTGATAGAATTTCGCTGAATTCTTTTATTAACCATAATGTAAAATGATCTAATCGGTTCTCTGTTTGCCTTATCCTAGAAGTTTAATAGTACATTTTACTCGCCATTTCATGCGCTTTGAGATGCCGCCTAGCCCAATATGCTATCTGAAATAGGAGAGACGTAAATTGAACAAATGTGTTAGAATTTCCCTGAATTCTTATATTAACCTTAATGTAAAATGATCTAATCGGGTCTCTGTTCGCCCTACCCTAGAAGTTTAATAGTGCATTTCACTCCTCATTTCATGCGCTTTGAGATGCCGCTTAGCTCAATAAGCTATCTGAAATAGGAGCGACGTAAATTGAATAAATGTGATGGAATTTCGCTGAATTCTTATATTAACCAAAATATAAAATGATCTAATCGGGTCTCTTATTGCCCTATCATAGAAGCTTAATAGTGCATTTTACTCGCCATTCCCGCGCTTTAAGGTGCCGCCTAGCCCAGTACGCTATCTGAAATAGGAACGACGTAAATTGAACAAAAGTGATAGAATTTTGCTGAATGATTAAATTAACCATAATATAAAATGATCTAATCGGGACTCTGTTTGCCCTACTCTAGAAGTTTAATAGTGCATTTTACTCGTCATTTCATGCGCTTTGAGATGCCGCTTTGCCCATTACGCTATCTGAAATAGGAGCGACGTAAGTTGAACAAATGTGATAGAATTTCGCTGAATTCTTTTATTAACCATAATGTAAAATGATCTAATCGGGTCTCTGTTCGCCCTAGCCTAGAAGTTTAATAGTGGATGTTACTCGCCATTCCACGCGCTTTAAGATGCCTCCTAGCCCAGTACGCTATCTGAAATAGGAGCGACCTAAATTGAACAAATGTGATAGAATTTTGCTGAATTCTTAAATTAACCATAATATAAAATGATCTAATCGGGTCACTGCTTGTCCTACCCTAGAAGTTTAATAGTGCATTTTACTCGTCATTTCATGAGCTTTGAGATGCCGCTTTTACCAATACGCTATCTGAAATAGGAGCGACGTAAATTGAACGAATGTGATAGTATTTCGCTGAATTCTTAAATTAACCATAATATAAAATGATCTAGTCGGGTTTCTGTTTGCCCTACCCTAGAAGTTTAATAGTGCATTTTACTCCTCATTTCATGCGCTTTGAGATGCCGCTTAGCCCAATACGCTATCTGAAATAGGAGCGATATAAATTGAACAAATGTGATAGAATTTCGCTGAATTCTTATATTAACCAAAATATAAAATGATCTAATCGGGTCTCTGATTGCCCTATGATAGAAGTTTAATAGTGCATTTTACTCGCCATTCCACGCGCTTTATGCTGACGCCTAGCCCAGTACGCTATCTGAAATAGAAGCGACGTAAATTGAACAAATGTGATAGAATTTCGCTGAATCCTTATATTAACCAAAATATAAAATGATCTAATCGGGTCTCTTATTGCCCTATCATAGAAGTTTCATAGTGCATTTTACTCGCCCTTCCACGCGCTTTAAGATGCCGTCTAGCCCAGTACGCTATCTGAAATAGGAGCGGCGTAAGTTGAACGAATGTGATACTATTACGCTAAATTCTTATATTATCCATAATATAAAATGATATAATCGGGTCTGTGCTTGCGTTACCCTAGAAGTTTAATAGTGCATTTTACTCGCCATTTCCTGCGCTTTGAGATGCCGCATAGCCCAATACGCTATCTGAAATAGGAGCGACGTAAATTGAACAAATGTGATAGAATTTCGCTGAATTCTTTTATTAACCATAATGTAAAATGATCTAACCGGGTCTCTGTTCGCCCTAGCCTAGAACTTTAATAGTGCATTTTATTCGCCATTTCATACGCTTTGAGATGCCGCTTAGCCCAATACGCTATCTGAAATAGGAGCGACGTAAATTGAACAAATGTGATAGAATTTGGCTGAATTCTTATATAAACCAAAATATAAAATGATCTAATCGGGTCTCTGATTGCCCTATCATAGAAGTTTAATCGTGCATTTTACTCGCCATTCCGCACGCTTTAAGATGCCGCCTAGCTCAGTACGCTATCTGAAATAGGAGCGACGTAAATTGAACAAAAGTGATAGAATTTTGCTGAATGATTAAATTAACCATAATATAAAATGATCTAATCGGGTCTCTGTTTGCCCTACCCTAGAACTTTAATAGTGCATTTTACTCCTTATTTCATGCGCTTTGAGATGTCGCTTAGCCCAATACGCTATCTGAAATAGGAGCGATATAAATTGAACAAATGTGATAGAATTTCGCTGAATTCTTATATTAACCAAAATATAAAATGATCTAATAGGGTCTCTGATTGCCCTATCATAGAAGTTTAATAGTGCATTTTAGTTGCCATTCCACGCGCTTTATGCTGACGCCTAGCCCAGTACGCTATCTGAAATTGGAGCGACGTAAATTGAACAAATGTGATAGAATTTCGCTGAATTCTTATATTAACCAAAATATAAAATGATCTAATCGGGTCTCTGATTGCCCTATCATAGAAGTTTAATAGTGCATTTTACTCGACATTCCGCGCGCTTTAAGATGCCGCCTAGCCCAGTACGCTATCTGAAATAGGAGCGACGTAAATTGAACAAATGTGATTGAATTTTGCTGAAATCTTAAATTAACCGTAATATAAAATGATCTAATCGGGTCTCGGTTTGCCGTACCCTAGAAGTTTAATAGTGCGTTTTACTCGCCATTTCATGCCCTTTGAGATGCCGCTTAGCCCAATACGCTATGTGAAATAGTAGCGACGTAAATTGAACAAATGTGATAGAATTTCCCTGAATTCTTACATTAACCTTAATGTAAAATGATCTAATCGGGTCTCTGTTCGCCCTACCCTAGAAGTTTAATAGTGCATTTCACTCCACATTTCATGCGCTTTGAGATGCCGCTTAGCCTAATACGCTATCTGAAATAGGAGCGACGAAAGTTGAACAAATGTGATAGAATTTCGCTGAATTATTTTATTAACCAGAATGTAAAATGATCTAATCTGGTCTCTGTTTGCCCTAGCCTGGAAGTTTAATAGTGGATTTTACTCGGCATTCCACGCGCTTTAAGATGCCGCCGAGCCCAGTACGGTATCTGAAATAGGAGCGACGTAAATTGAACAAATGTGATAGAATTTTGCTGAATTCTTAAATTAACCATAATATAAAATGATCTAATCGGGTCTCTGTACGCCCTACCATAGAAATCTAATAGTGCATTTTACTCGCCATTTCATGCGCTTTGAGATGCCGCTTAGCCCAATACGCTATCTGAAATAGGAGCGACGTAAGTTGAACAAATGTGGTAGAATTTCGCTGAATTCTTTTATTAACCATAATGTAAAATGATCTGATCGGGTCTCTGTTCGCCCTAGCCGAGAAGTTTAATAGTGCATTTTATTCGCCATTTCATGCCCTTTGAGATGCCGCTTAGCCCAATACGCTATGTGAAATAGTAGCGACGTAAATTGAACAAATGTGATAGAATTTCGCTGAATTCTTTTATTAACCATAATGTAAAATGATCTAATCGGGTCTCTGTTCGCCCTAGCCTAGAAGTTTAATAGTGGATGTTACTCGCCATTCCACGCGCTTTAAGATGCCTCCTAGCCCAGTACGCTATCTGAAATAGGAGCGACGTAAATTGAACGAATGTGATTGAATTTTGCTGAAATCTTAAATTAACCATAATATAAAATGATCTAATCGGGTCTCAGTTTGCCCTACCCTAGAAGTTTAATAGTGCGTTTTACTCGCCATTTCATGCGCTTTGAGATGCCGCTTAGCCCAATACGCTATCTGAAATAGGAGCGACGTAAGGTGAACAAATGTGATAGAATTTCGCTGAATTCTGAAATTAACTATAATATAAAATGATCTAATCGGGTCTCTGTTTGCCCTACCCTAGAAGTTTAATAGTGCATTTTACTCGCCATTTCATGCGCTTTGAGATGCCGCTTAGCACAATACGCTATCTGAAATAGGAGCGACGTAAATTGAACAAATGTGATAGAATTACGCTGAATTCTTATATTAACCGTAATATAAAATGATCTAATCGGGTCTCTCTTTGCCTTACCCTAGAAGTTTAATAGTGCATTTCACTCGTCATTTCATGCGCTTTGAGATGCCGCTTAGCCCACTACGCTATCTGAAATAGGAGAGACGTAAATTGAACAAATGTGATAGAATTTCGCAGAATTCTTTTATTAACCGTAATGTAAAATGATCTAATCGGGTCTCTGTTCGCCCTAGCCTATAAGTTTAATAGTGCATTTTATTCGCCATCTCATGCGTTTTGAGATGCCGCTTAGCCCAATACGCTATCTGAAATAGGAGCGACGTAAATTGAACAAATGTGATACAATTTCCCTGAATTATTATATTAACCTTAATGTAAAATGATCTAATCGGGTCTCTGTTTGCCCTAGCCTAGAAGATTAATAGTGCATTTTATTCGACATTCCGTGCGCTTTGAGATGCCGCTTAGCCCAATACGCTATCTTAAATAGGACCGACGGTAAATTGAACAAATGTGATAGAATTTTGCTGAATTCTTAAATTAACCATAATACAAAATGATCTAATCGGGTCTCTGTTTGCCCTACCCTAGAAGTATAATAGTGCATTTTACTCGCCATTTCATGCGCTCTGAGATGCCGCTTAGCCCAGTACATTATCTGAAATATGAGCGACGTAAATTGAACAAATGTGATAGAATTTCCCTGAAATCTTATATTAAATATAATATAAAATGATCTAATCGGGTCTCTGATTGCCCTATCATTGAAGGTTAGTAGCGCATTTTACTCGGCATTTCATGCGCTTTGAAATGCCGCTTAGCCCAATAAGCTATCTGAAATATGAGCGACGTAAATTGAACAAATGTGATAGACTTTTGCTGAATTCTTATATTAACCATAATATAAAATGATCTAATCGGGTCTCTGATTGCCCTATCATAGAAGTTTAATAGTGCATTTTACTCGCCATTTCATGCGCGTTGAGATGCCGCTTAGCCCAATACGCTATCTGAAATAGGAGCGACGTAAATTGAACAAATGTGTTAGAATTTCCCTGAATTCTTAAATTAACATTAATGTAAAATGATCTAATCGGGTCTCTGTTCGCCCTACCCTAGAAGTTTAATATTGCATTGCACTCGCCATTTCATGCGCTTTGAGATGCCGCTTAGCCCAACACGCTATCTGAAATAGGAGCGACGTAAATTGAACAAATGTGATACAATTTCCTTGAATTCTTATATTAACCAAAATATAAAATGATCTGATCGGGTCCCTGATTGCCCTATCATAGAAGTTTAATAGTGCATTTTACTCGCCATTCCACGCGCTTTAAGATGCCGCCTAGCCCAGTACGCTATCTGAAATAGGAGCGACGTAAATTGAACAAATGTGATAGAATTTCCCTGAATTCTTAAATTAACATTAATGTAAAATGATCTAATCGGGTCTCTGTTCGCCCTACCCTAGAAGTTTAATATTGCATTGCACTCGCCATTTCATGCGCTTTGAGATGCCGCTTAGCCCAATACGCTATCTGAAATAGGACCGACGTAAATTGAACAAATGTGATAGAATTACGCTGAATTCTTATATTAACCGTAATGTAAAATTATCTAATCGGGTCTCTCTTTGCCTTACCCTAGAAGTTTAATAGTGCATTTCACTCGTCATTTTATGCGCTTTGAGATGCCGCGTAGCCCACTACGCTATCTGAAATAGGAGAGACGTAAATTTAACAAATGTGATAGAATTTCGCTGAATTCATTTATTAACCGTAATGTAAAATGATCTAATCGGGTCTCTGTTCACCCTAGCCTATAAGTTTAATAGTGCATTTTATTCGCCATCTCATGCGCTTTGAGATGCCGCTTAGCCCAATACGCTATCTGCAATAGGAACGACGTAAATTGAACAAATGTGATAGAATTTCGCTGCATTCTTATATTTACCAAAATATAAAATGATCTAATCGGGTCTCTGATTGCCCTACCCTACAAGTTTAATAGTGCATTTTACTCGCCATTCCACGCGCTTTAAGATGCCGCCTAGCCCAGTACGCTATCTCAAGCAGGTGCGGCGTAAGTTGAACAAATGTGATAGAATTACGCTGAATTCTTATATTATCCGTAATATAAAATGATCTAATCGGTTCTCTGTTTGCCTTATCCTAGAAGTTTAATAGTACATCTTACTCGCCATTTCGTGCGCTTTGAGATGCCGCCTAACCCAATACGCTATCTGAAATAGGAGAGACGTAAATTGAACAAATGCGATAGAATTTCCCTGAATTCTTATATTAACCTTAATGTAAAATGATCTACTCGGGTCTCTGTTCGCCCTACCCTAGACGTTTAATAGTGCATTTCAGTCCTCATTTCATGAGCTTTGAGATGCCGCTTAGCCCAATAAGCTATCTGAAATAGGAGCGACGTAAATTGAATAAATGTGATAGAATTTCGCTGCATTCATATATTAACCAAAATATAAAATGATCTAATCGGGTCTCTGATTGCCCTACCCTAGAAGTTTAATAGTGCATTTTACTCGCTATTCCACGCGCTTTAAGGTGCCGCCTAGCCCAGTACGCTATCTGAAATAGGAACGACGTAAATTGAACAAAAGTGATAGAATTTCCCTGAATTCTTATATTAACCTTAATGTAAAATGATTTACTCGGGTCTCTGTTCGCCCTACCCTAGAAGTTTAATAGTGCATTTCAGTCCTCATTTCATGAGCTTTGAGATGCCGCTTAGCCCAATAAGCTATCTTAAATAGGAGCGACGTAAATTGAACAAATGTGATAGAATTTCGCTGAATTCTTAAATTAACCATAATACAAAATGATCTAATCGGGTCTCTGTTTGCCCTACCCTAGAAGTTTAATAGTGCATTTTACTCGCCATTCCATGCGCTTTGAGATGCCGCTTAGCCCAATACGCTATCTGAAATATGAGCGACGTAAATTGAACAAATGTGATAGAATTTCGCTGAATTCTTAAATTAACCATAATACAAAATGATCTAATCGGGTCTCTGTTTGCCCTACCCTAGAAGTTTAATAGTGCATTTTACTCGCCATTTCATGCGCTTTGAGATGCCGCTTAGCACAATACGCTATCTGAAATAGGAGCGACGTAAATTGAACAAATGTGATAGAATTACGCTGAATTCTTATATTAACCGTAATATAAAATGATCTAATCGGGTCTCTCTTTGCCTTACCCTAGAAGTTTAATAGTGCATTTCACTCGTCATTTCATGCGCTTTGAGATGCCGCTTAGCCCACTACGCTATCTGAAATAGGAGAGACGTAAATTGAACAAATGTGATAGAATTTCGCAGAATTCTTTTATTAACCGTAATGTAAAATGATCTAATCGGGTCTCTGTTCGCCCTAGCCTATAAGTTTAATAGTGCATTTTATTCGCCATCTCATGCGTTTTGAGATGCCGCTTAGCCCAATACGCTATCTGAAATAGGAGCGACGTAAATTGAACAAATGTGATACAATTTCCCTGAATTATTATATTAACCTTAATGTAAAATGATCTAATCGGGTCTCTGTTTGCCCTAGCCTAGAAGATTAATAGTGCATTTTATTCGACATTCCGTGCGCTTTGAGATGCCGCTTAGCCCAATACGCTATCTTAAATAGGACCGACGGTAAATTGAACAAATGTGATAGAATTTTGCTGAATTCTTAAATTAACCATAATACAAAATGATCTAATCGGGTCTCTGTTTGCCCTACCCTAGAAGTATAATAGTGCATTTTACTCGCCATTTCATGCGCTCTGAGATGCCGCTTAGCCCAGTACATTATCTGAAATATGAGCGACCTAAATTGAACAAATGTGATAGAATTTCCCTGAAATCTTATATTAAATATAATATAAAATGATCTAATCGGGTCTCTGATTGCCCTATCATTGAAGGTTAGTAGCGCATTTTACTCGGCATTTCATGCGCTTTGAAATGCCGCTTAGCCCAATAAGCTATCTGAAATATGAGCGACGTAAATTGAACAAATGTGATAGACTTTTGCTGAATTCTTATATTAACCATAATATAAAATGATCTAATCGGGTCTCTGATTGCCCTATCATAGAAGTTTAATAGTGCATTTTACTCGCCATTTCATGCGCGTTGAGATGCCGCTTAGCCCAATACGCTATCTGAAATAGGAGCGACGTAAATTGAACAAATGTGTTAGAATTTCCCTGAATTCTTAAATTAACATTAATGTAAAATGATCTAATCGGGTCTCTGTTCGCCCTACCCTAGAAGTTTAATATTGCATTGCACTCGCCATTTCATGCGCTTTGAGATGCCGCTTAGCCCAACACGCTATCTGAAATAGGAGCGACGTAAATTGAACAAATGTGATACAATTTCCTTGAATTCTTATATTAACCAAAATATAAAATGATCTGATCGGGTCCCTGATTGCCCTATCATAGAAGTTTAATAGTGCATTTTACTCGCCATTCCACGCGCTTTAAGATGCCGCCTAGCCCAGTACGCTATCTGAAATAGGAGCGACGTAAATTGAACAAATGTGATAGAATTTCCCTGAATTCTTAAATTAACATTAATGTAAAATGATCTAATCGGGTCTCTGTTCGCCCTACCCTAGAAGTTTAATATTGCATTGCACTCGCCATTTCATGCGCTTTGAGATGCCGCTTAGCCCAATACGCTATCTGAAATAGGACCGACGTAAATTGAACAAATGTGATAGAATTACGCTGAATTCTTATATTAACCGTAATGTAAAATTATCTAATCGGGTCTCTCTTTGCCTTACCCTAGAAGTTTAATAGTGCATTTCACTCGTCATTTTATGCGCTTTGAGATGCCGCGTAGCCCACTACGCTATCTGAAATAGGAGAGACGTAAATTTAACAAATGTGATAGAATTTCGCTGAATTCATTTATTAACCGTAATGTAAAATGATCTAATCGGGTCTCTGTTCACCCTAGCCTATAAGTTTAATAGTGCATTTTATTCGCCATCTCATGCGCTTTGAGATGCCGCTTAGCCCAATACGCTATCTGCAATAGGAACGACGTAAATTGAACAAATGTGATAGAATTTCGCTGCATTCTTATATTTACCAAAATATAAAATGATCTAATCGGGTCTCTGATTGCCCTACCCTACAAGTTTAATAGTGCATTTTACTCGCCATTCCACGCGCTTTAAGATGCCGCCTAGCCCAGTACGCTATCTCAAGCAGGTGCGGCGTAAGTTGAACAAATGTGATAGAATTACGCTGAATTCTTATATTATCCGTAATATAAAATGATCTAATCGGTTCTCTGTTTGCCTTATCCTAGAAGTTTAATAGTACATCTTACTCGCCATTTCGTGCGCTTTGAGATGCCGCCTAACCCAATACGCTATCTGAAATAGGAGAGACGTAAATTGAACAAATGCGATAGAATTTCCCTGAATTCTTATATTAACCTTAATGTAAAATGATCTACTCGGGTCTCTGTTCGCCCTACCCTAGACGTTTAATAGTGCATTTCAGTCCTCATTTCATGAGCTTTGAGATGCCGCTTAGCCCAATAAGCTATCTGAAATAGGAGCGACGTAAATTGAATAAATGTGATAGAATTTCGCTGCATTCATATATTAACCAAAATATAAAATGATCTAATCGGGTCTCTGATTGCCCTACCCTAGAAGTTTAATAGTGCATTTTACTCGCCATTCCACGCGCTTTAAGGTGCCGCCTAGCCCAGTACGCTATCTGAAATAGGAACGACGTAAATTGAACAAAAGTGATAGAATTTCCCTGAATTCTTATATTAACCTTAATGTAAAATGATTTACTCGGGTCTCTGTTCGCCCTACCCTAGAAGTTTAATAGTGCATTTCAGTCCTCATTTCATGAGCTTTGAGATGCCGCTTAGCCCAATAAGCTATCTTAAATAGGAGCGACGTAAATTGAACAAATGTGATAGAATTTCGCTGAATTCTTAAATTAACCATAATACAAAATGATCTAATCGGGTCTCTGTTTGCCCTACCCTAGAAGTTTAATAGTGCATTTTACTCGCCATTCCATGCGCTTTGAGATGCCGCTTAGCCCAATACGCTATCTGAAATATGAGCGACGTAAATTGAACAAATGTGATAGAATTTCGCTGAATTCTTAAATTAACCATAATACAAAATGATCTAATCGGGTCTCTGTTTGCCCTACCCTAGAAGTTTAATAGTGCATTTTACTCGCCATTCCATGCGCTTTGAGATGCCGCTTAGCCCAATACGCTATCTGAAATATGAGCGACGTAAATTGAACAAATGTGATAGAATTTCCCTGAATTCTTATATTAACCTTAATGTAAAATGATCTAATCGGGTCTCTGTTCGCCCTACCCTAGAAGTTTAATAGTGCATTTCACTCCTCATTTCATGCGCTTTGAGATGCCGCTTAGCTCAATAAGCTATCTGAAATAGGAGCGACGTAAATTGAATAAATGTGATGGAATTTCGCTGAATTCTTATATTAACCAAAATATAAAATGATCTAATCGGGTCTCTTATTGCCCTATCATAGAAGCTTAATAGAGCATTTTACTCGCCATTCCACGCGCTTTAAGGTGCCGCCTAGCCCAGTACGCTATCTGAAATAGGAACGACGTAAATTGAACAAAAGTGATAGAATTTTGCTGAATGATTAAATTAACCATAATATAAAATGATCTAATCGGGACTCTGTTTGCCCTACCCTAGAAGTTTAATAGTGCGTTTTACTCGTCATTTCATGCGCTTTGAGATGCCGCTTTGCCCATTACGCTATCTGAAATAGGAGCGACGTAAGTTGAACAAATGTGATAGAATTTCGCTGAATTCTTTTATTAACCATAATGTAAAATGATCTAATCGGGTCTCTGTTCGCCCTAGCCTAGAAGTTTAATAGTGGATGTTACTCGCCATTCCACGCGCTTTAAGATGCCTCCTAGCCCAGTACGCTATCTGAAATAGGAGCGACCTAAATTGAACAAATGTGATAGAATTTTGCTGAATTCTTAAATTAACCATAATATAAAATGATCTAATCGGGTCACTGCTTGTCCTACCCTAGAAGTTTAATAGTGCATTTTACTCGTCATTTCATGCGCTTTGAGATGCCGCTTTTACCAATACGCTATCTGAAATAGGAGCGACGTAAATTGAACGAATGTGATAGTATTTCGCTGAATTCTTAAATTAACCATAATATAAAATGATCTAGTCGGGTTTCTGTTTGCCCTACCCTAGAACTTTAATAGTGCATTTTACTCCTCATTTCATGCGCTTTGAGATGCCGCTTAGCCCAATACGCTATCTGAAATAGGAGCGATATAAATTGAACAAATGTGATAGAATTTCGCTGAATTCTTATATTAACCAAAATATAAAATGATCTAATCGGGTCTCTGATTGCCCTATCATAGAAGTTTAATAGTGCATTTTACTCGCCATTCCACGCGGTTTATGCTGACGCCTAGCCCAGTACGGTATCTGAAATAGGAGCGACGTAAATTGAACAAATGTGATAGAATTTCGCTGAATCCTTATATTAACCAAAATATAAAATGATCTAATCGGGTCTCTTATTGCCCTATCATAGAAGTTTCATAGTGCATTTTACTCACCCTTCCACGCGCTTTAAGATGCCGTCTAGCCCAGTACGCTATCTGAAATAGGAGCGGCGTAAGTTGAACAAATGTGATACTATTACGCTGAATTCTTATGTTATCCATAATCTAAAATGATATAATCGGGTCTGTGCTTGCGTTACCCTAGAAGTTTAATAGTGCATTTTACTCGCCATTTCATGCGCTTTGAGATGCCGCTTAGCCCAATACGCTATCTGAAACAGGAGCGACGTAAATTAAACAAATGTAATAGAATTTCGCTGAATTCTTATATTAACCAAAATACAAAATGATCTAATCGGGTCTCTGATTGCCCTACCCTAGAAGTTTAATAGTGCATTTTACTCGCCATGTCTTGCGCTTTGAGGTGCAGCTTACCCCAATACGCTATCTGAAAGAGGAGCGACGTAAGTTGAACAAATGTGATAGAATTACGCTGAATTCTTATATTAACCAAAATATAAAATGATCTAATCGGGTCTGTGTTTGCCCTACCCTTGAAGTTTAATAGTGCATTTTACTCGCCATTTCATGCGCTTTGAGATGACGCTTAGCCCAATACGCTATCTGAAATAGGAGCGACGTAAATTGAACAAATGTGATGGAATTCGCTGAATTCTTATATTAACCAAAATATAAAATGATCTAATCGGGTCTCTGATTGCCCTATCATAGAAGTTTGATACTGCATTTTACTCGACATTCCACGCGCTTTAAGTTGCCGCCTAGCCCAGTACGCTATCTGAAATAGGAGCTACGTAAGTTGAACAAATGTAACAGAGTTGAGCTGAATTCTTATATTAACCGCAATATAAAATGATCTAATCGGGTCTCTGTTTGCCTACCCTAGAAGTTTAGTAGTGTATTTTACTCGCCATGTCTTGCGCTTTGAGATGCCGCTTAGCCCAATACGCTATCTGAAATAGGAGCTACGTAAATTGAACAAATGTGATAGAATTTCGCTGAATTCTTAAATTAACCATAATATAAAATGATCTAATGGGGTCTCTGTTTGCCCTACCCTAGAAGTTTAATAGTGTATTTTACTCGTCATTTCATGCGCTTTAAGATGCCGCTTAGCCCATTACGCTATCTGAAATAGGAGCGATGTAAATTGATCAAATGTGATAGAATTTCGCTGAATTATTTTATTAACCATAACGTAAAATGATCTAATCGGCTCTCTGTTCGCCCTAGCGTAGAAGCTTAATTGTGCATTTTATTCGTCATTTCATGCGCTTTGAGATGCCGCTTAGCCCAATACGCTATCTGAAATAGGAGCGACGTAAATTGAACAAATGTGATAGAATTACGCTGAATTCTTATATTAACCGTAATATAAAATGATCTAATCGGATCTCTGTTTGCCCTACCCTAGAAGTTTATCAGTGCATTTTACTCGTCATTTCATGCGCTTTGAGATGCCGCATAGCCCAATACGCTATCTGAAATAGGAGCGACGAAAGTTGAACAAATGTGATAGAATTTCGCTGAATTATTTTATTAACCAGAATGTAAAATGATCTAATCTGGTCTCTGTTTGCCCTAGCCTGGAAGTTTAATAGTGGATTTTACTCGGCATTCCACGCGCTTTAAGATGCCGCCGAGCCCAGTACGGTATCTGAAATAGGAGCGACGTAAATTGAACAAATGTGATAGAATTTTGCTGAATTCTTAAATTAACCATAATATAAAATGATCTAATCGGGTCTCTGTACGCCCTACCATAGAAATCTAATAGTGCATTTTACTCGCCATTTCATGCGCTTTGAGATGCCGCTTAGCCCAATACGCTATCTGAAATAGGAGCGACGTAAGTTGAACAAATGTGGTAGAATTTCGCTGAATTCTTTTATTAACCATAATGTAAAATGATCTGATCGGGTCTCTGTTCGCCCTAGCCGAGAAGTTTAATAGTGCATTTTATTCGCCATTTCATGCCCTTTGAGATGCCGCTTAGCCCAATACGCTATGTGAAATAGTAGCGACGTAAATTGAACAAATGTGATAGAATTTCGCTGAATTCTTTTATTATCCCATAATGTAAAATGATCTAATCGGGTCTCTGTTCGCCCTAGCCTAGAAGTTTAATAGTGGATGTTACTCGCCATTCCACGCGCTTTAAGATGCCTCCTAGCCCAGTACGCTATCTGAAATAGGAGCGACGTAAATTGAACGAATGTGATTGAATTTTGCTGAAACCTTAAATTAACCATAATATAAAATGATCTAATCGGGTCTCAGTTTGCCCTACCCTAGAAGTTTAATAGTGCGTTTTACTCGCCATTTCATGCGCTTTGAGATGCCGCTTAGCCCAATACGCTATCTGAAATAGGAGCGACGTAAGGTGAACAAATGTGATAGAATTTCGCTGAATTCTGAATTAACTATAATATAAAATGATCTAATCGGGTCTCTGTTTGCCCTACCCTAGAAGTTTAATAGTGCATTTTACTCGCCATTTCATGCGCTTTGAGATGCCGCTTAGCACAATACGCTATCTGAAATAGGAGCGACGTAAATTGAACAAATGTGATAGAATTACGCTGAATTCTTATATTAACCGTAATATAAAATGATCTAATCGGGTCTCTCTTTGCCTTACCCTAGAAGTTAATAGTGCATTTCACTCGTCATTTCATGCGCTTTGAGATGCCGCTTAGCCCACTACGCTATCAGAAATAGGAGAGACGTAAATTGAACAAATGTGATAGAATTTCGCAGAATTCTTTTATTAACCGTAATGTAAAATGATCTAATCGGGTCTCTGTTCGCCCTAGCCTATAAGTTTAATAGTGCATTTTATTC
>CAKAJE020001540.1:0-65599 GCA_916610135.2 Macropis europaea
GAAATTCTATCACATTTGTTCAATTTACGTCGCTCCTATTTCAGATAGCTTATTGGGCTAAGCGGCATCGCAAAGCGAATGAATTGTCGAGTAAAATGCACTATTAAACTTCTAGGATAAGGCAAACAGAGACCCGATTAGATCATCTTATATTACGGTTAATATAAGAATTTAGCGTAATTCTGTGACATTTGTTCAACTTACGTAGCTCCTATTTCAGATAGCGTACTGGGCTAGGCGGCAACTGAAAGCGCGTGGAATGGTGAGTAAAATGCACTATTAAACTTCTAGGGTAGGGCAATCAGAGACCCCGATTAGATCATTTTATATTATGGTTAATATAAGAATTCAGCGAAGTTCTATCACATTTGTTTAATTTACGTCGCTCCTATTTCAGATAGCGTATTGGGCTAAGCGGCATCTCAAAGCGCATGAAATGGCGAGTAAAATGCACTATTAAACTTCTAGGGTAGGGCAATCAGAGAACCGATTAGATCATTTTATATTTTGGTTAATATAAGAATTCAGCGAAATTCTATCACATTTGTTCAATTTACGTCGCTCCTATTTCAGATAGCGTATTGGGGCTAAGCGGCATCTCAAAGCGCATGAAATGGCGAGTAAAATGCACTCTTAAACTTCTAGGATAAGGCAAACAGAGACCCGATTAGATCATTTTATATTACGGTTAACATAAGAATTCAGCGTAATTCTGTGACATTTGTTCAACTTACGTAGCTCCTATTTCAGATAGCGTACTGGGCTAGGCGGCAACTTAAAGCGCGTGGAATGGCGAGTAAAATGCACTATGAAACTTCTATGATAGGGCAATCAGAGACCCGATTAGATCATTTTATATTTTGGGTAAATATAAGAATCCAGCGAAATTCTATCACAATTTGTTCAATTTACGTCCGCTCCTATTTCAGATAGCGTATTGGGCTAAGCGGCATCTCACAGCGCACGAAAGGGGCGAGTAAAATGCCACTATTAAACTTCTAGGGTAGGGCAATCAGAGACCCGATAAGATCTTTTCATATTTTGGTTAATATAAGAATTCAGCGAAATTCTATCACATTTGTTCAATTTACATCGCTCCTATTTCAGATAGCGTATTGGCCTAAGCTGCATCTCAAAGCGCAAGAAATGGCTCGTACAATGCACTATTCAACTTCTAGGGTAGGGCAAACAGAGACCGGATTAGATCATTTTATATTTTGGTTAATATAAGAATTCAGCGAAATTCTATCACATTTGTTCGATTTACGTCGCTCCTATTTCAGATAGCGTACTGGGCTAGGCGGCATCTAAAAGCGCATGAAATGGCGAGTATAATGCACTATTAAACTTCTAGGATAACGCAAACAGAGACCCGATTAGATCATTTTATATTATGGTTAATTTAAGAATTCAGCGAAATTCTATCACATTTGTTCAATTTACGTCGCTCCTATTTCAGATAGCATACTGTGCTAGGCGGCATCTTAAAGCGCGTGGAGTGGCGAGTAAAACGCGCTATTAAACTTCTAGGATAAGGCAAACAGAGACCCGATTAGATCATTTTATATTACGCTTAATATGAGAATGCAGCGTAATTCTATCACATTTGTTCAACTTACGTCGCTCCTATTTCAGATAGCGTACTGGGATAGGCGGCATCTCAAAGCGCATGAAATGGCGAGTGAAATGCACTATTAGACTTCTATGGTAGGGCGAACAGAGACCCGATTAGATCATTTTTACATTAAGGTTGATATAAGAATTCACGGAAATTCTATCACATTTGTTCAATTTACGTCGCTCCTGTTTCAGATAGCGTACTGGGCTAGGCGGCATCTAAAAGCGCATGAAATGGCGAGTATAATGCACTATTAAACTTCTAGGATAACGCAAACAGAGACCCGATTAGATCATTTTATATTATGGTTAATTTAAGAATTCAGCGAAATTCTATCACATTTGTTCAACTTACGTCGCTCCTATTTCAGATAGCATACTGCGCAAGGCGGCTTCTTAAAGCGCGTGGAATGGCGAGTAAAACGCGCTGTTAAACTACTAGGATAAGGCAAACAGAGACCCGATTAGATCATTTTATATTACGGTTAATATAAGAATGCAGCGTAATTCCAGCACATTTGTTCAATTTACGTCGCTCCTATTTCAGATAGCATATTGGGCTATGCGGCATCTCAAAGCGCATGAAATGACGAGTGAAATGCACTATTAAAATTCTGTGATAGGGCAATCAGAGACCCGATTAGATCATTTTATATTATGGTTAATTTAAGAATTCAGCAAATTCTATCACATTTGTTCAATTTACGTCGCTCCTATTTCAGATAGCGTACTGGGCTAGGCGGCATCTTAAAGCGCATGAAATGACGAGTGAAATGCACTATTAAACTTCTATGATAGGGCAATCAGAGACCCGATTAGATCATTTTATATTTTGTTTAATATAAGATTTCAGGGAAATTTTATCACATTTGTTCAATTTACGTCGCTCCTATTTCAGATAGCGTACAGGGCTAGGCGGCATCTTAAAGCGCGTGGAATGTCAAGTAAACTGCACTATTAAATTTCTATGATAGGGCAATCAGAGACCCGATTAGATCATTTTATATTTTGTTTAATATAAGATTTCAGGAAATTTAATCACATTTGTTCAATTTACGTCGCTCCTATTTCAGATAGCGAACTCGGCTAAGCGGCATCTCAAAGCGCATGAAATGGCGAATAAAATGCACTATTAAACTTCTAGGCTATGGCGATCAGAGCCCCGATCAGATCATTTTACATTATGGTTAATAAAAGAATTCAGCGAAATTCTATCACATTTGTTCAACTTACGTCGCTGCTATTTCAGATAGCGTACTGGGCTAGGCGGCATCTTAAAGCGCGTGGAATGGCAAGTAAAATGCACTATTAAACTCTATGATAGGGCAATCAGAGACCCGATTAGATCATTTTATATTTTGGTTAATATAAGAATTCAGCGAAATTCTATCACATTTGTTCAATTTACGTCGCTCCTATTTCAGATAGCGAACTCGGCTAAGCGGCATCTCAAAGCGCATGAAGTGGCGAATAAAATGCACCATTAAACTTGTAGGCTTGGGCGAACAGAGACCCGATCAGATCATTTTACATTATGGTTAATAAAAGAATTCAGCGAAATTCTATCACATGCGTTCAAATTACGTCGCTCCTATTTGAGATAGCGTATTGGGCTAAGCGGCATCTCAAAGCGCATGAAATGGCGAGTAAAATGCACTATTAAACTTCTAGCGTAGGGCAAACAGAGACCCGATTAGATCATTTTATATTATGGTTAATTTAAGACTTCAGCAAAATTCTATCACATTTGTTCAATTTACGTCGTTACTATTTCAGATAGGGTACTGGGCTCGGCGGCATCTTAAAGCGCGTGGAATGGCGAGTGAAATGCACTATTAGACTTCTATGGTAGGGCGAACAGAGACCCGATTAGATCATTTTATATTATGGTTAATTTAAGAATTTAGCAAAATTCTATCACATTTGTTCAATTTACGTCGCTCCTATTTCAGTTAGCGTATTCGGCTAAGCGGCATCTCAAAGCGCATGAAATGGCGAGTAAAATGCACTATTAAGGTTCTAGGGTAGGGCAAACAGAGACCCGATTAGATCATTTTATATTACGGTTAATATAAGAATTCAGCGTAATTCTGTCACCTTTGTTCAAGTTACGTAGCTCCTATTTCACATAGCGTACTGGGCTAGGCGGCAACTTAAACCGCGTGGAATGGCGAGTAAAATGCACTATTAAACTTCTATGATAGGGCAATCAGAGACCCGATTAGTTCATTTTATATTTTGGTTAATATAAGAATCCAGCGAAATTCTATCACATTTGTTCAATTTACGTCGCTCCTATTACAGATAGCGTATTGGGCTAAGCGGCATCTCAAAGCGCACGAAAGGGCGAGTAAAATGCACTATTAAACTCTAGGGTGGGGCAATCAGAGACCCGATAAGATCATTTATATTACGGTTAATATAAGAATTCAGCGGAGTTCTATCACATTTGTTCAATTTACGTCGCTCCTATTTCAGATAGCGTATTGAGCTAAGCGGCATCTCAAAGCGCATGAAATGGCGAGTAAAATGCACTATTAAACTTCTAGGGTAGGGTAATCAGAGACCCGATTAGATCATTTTATATTTTTGTTAATATAAGAATTCAGCGAAATTCTATCACATTTGTTCAATTTACGTCGCTCCTATTTCAGATAGCGTATTGGGCTAAGCGGCATCTCACAGCGCACGAAAGGGCGAGTAAAACGCACTATTAAACTTCTAGGGTAGGGCAATCAGAGACCCGATAAGATCATTTCATATTTTGGTTAATATAAGAATTCAGCGAAATTCTATCACATTTGTTCAATTTACGTCGCTCCTATTTCAGATAGCGTATTGGGCTAAGCTGCATCTCAAAGCGCCAGAAATGGCTCGTAAAATGCACTATTAAACTTCTAGGGTAGGGCAAACAGAGACTCCATTAGATCATTTTATATTATGGTTAATTTAAGAATTCAGCGAAATTCTATCACATTTGTTCAATTTACGTCGCTCCTATTTCAGATAGCGTATTGGGCTAAGCGGCATCTCAAAGCGCATGAAACGGCGAGTAAAATGCACTATTAAACTTCTAGGGTAGGGCAATCAGAGACCCGATTAAATCATTTTATATTTTGGTTAATAAATGAATTCATCGAAATTCTATCACATTTGTTCAATTTACGTCGCTCCTATTTCAGATAGCGTATTGGGCTAAGCGGCATCTCAAAGCGCATGAAATGGCGAGTAAAATGCACTATTAAACTTCTAGGATAAGGCAAACAGAGACCCGATTAGATCATTTTATATTACGGTTAATATAAGAATGCAGCGTAATTCTATCACATTTGTTCAATTTACGTCGCTCCTATTTCAGATAGCGTACTGGGGTAGGCGGCATCTTAAAGCGCGTGGAATGGCGAGTAAAATGCACTATTAAAATTCTATGATAGGGCAATCAGAGACCCGATTAGATCATTTTATATTATGGTTAATATAAGATTTCAGGTAAATTTTATCACATTTGTTCAATTTACGTGGCTCCTATTTCAGATAGCGAACTCGGCTAAGCGGCATCTCAAAGCGCATGAAATGGCGAATAAAATGCACTATTAAACTTCTAGGCTAGGGCGAACAGAGACCCGATCAGATCATTTTACATTATGGTTAATAAAAGAATTCCGCGAAATTCTATCACATTCGTTCAAATTACGTCGCTCCTATTTGAGATAGCGTATTGGGCTAAGCGGCATCTCAAAGCGCATGAAATGGCGAGTAAAATGCACTATTAAACTTCTAGCGTAGGGCAAACAGAGACCCGATTAGATCATTTTATATTATGGTTAATTTAAGAATTCAGCAAAATTCTATCACATTTGTTCAATTTACGTCGTTACTATTTCAGATAGGGTACTGGGCTCGGCGGCATCTTAAAGCGCGTGAAATGGCGAGTGAAATGCACTATTAGACTTCTATGGTAGGGCGAACAGAGACCCGATTAGATCATTTTATATTATGGTTAATATAAGATTTCAGGTAAATTTTATCACATTTGTTCAATTTACGTGGCTCCTATTTCAGATAGCAAACTCGGCTAAGCGGCATCTCAAAGCGCATGAAATGGCGAATGAAATGCACTATTAAACTTCTAGGCTAGGGCGAACAGAGACCCGATCAGATCATTTTACATTATGGTTAATAAAAGAATTCAGCGAAATTCTATCACATTCGTTCAAATTACGTCGCTCCTATTTGAGATAGCGTATTGGGCTAAGCGGCATCTCAAAGCGCATGAAATGGCGAGTAAAATGCACTATTAAACTTCTAGCGTAGGGCAAACAGAGACCCGATTAGATCATTTTATATTATGGTTAATTTAAGAATTCAGCAAAATTCTATCACATTTGTTCAATTTACGTCGTTACTATTTCAGATAGGGTACTGGGCTCGGCGGCATCTTAAAGCGCGTGGAATGGCGAGTGAAATGCACTATTAGACTTCTATGGTAGGGCGAACAGAGACCCGATTAGATCATTTTATATTATGGTTAATATAAGATTTCAGGTAAATTTTATCACATTTGTTCAATTTACGTGGCTCCTATTTCAGATAGCAAACTCGGCTAAGCGGCATCTCAAAGCGCATGAAATGGCGAATCAAATGCACTATTAAACTTCTAGGCTAGGGCGAACAGAGACCCGATCAGATCATTTTACATTATGGTTAATAAAAGAATTCCGCGAAATTCTATCACATTCGTTCAAATTACGTCGCTCCTATTTGAGATAGCGTATTGGGCTAAGCGGCATCTCAAAGCGCATGAAATGGCGAGTAAAATGCACTATTAAACTTCTAGCGTAGGGCAAACAGAGACCCGATTAGATCATTTTATATTATGGTTAATTTAAGAATTCAGCAAAATTCTATCACATTTGTTCAATTTACGTCGTTACTATTTCAGATAGGGTACTGGGCTCGGCGGCATCTTAAAGCGCGTGGAATGGCGAGTGAAATGCACTATTAGACTTCTATGGTAGGGCGAACAGAGACCCGATTAGATCATTTTATATTATGGTTAATTTAAGAATTTAGCAAAATTCTATCACATTTGTTCAATTTACGTGGCTCCTATTTCAGTTAGCGTATTCGGCTAAGCGGCATCTCAAAGCGCATGAAATGGCGAGTAAAATGCACTATTAAGGTTCTAGGGTAGGGCAAACAGAGACCCGATTAGATCATTTTATATTACGGTTAATATAAGAATTCAGCGTAATTCTGTCACCTTTGTTCAAGTTACGTAGCTCCTATTTCACATAGCGTACTGGGCTAGGCGGCAACTTAAACCGCGTGGAATGGCGAGTAAAATGCACTATTAAACTTCTATGATAGGGCAATCAGAGACCCGATTAGTTCATTTTATATTTTGGTTAATATAAGAATCCAGCGAAATTCTATCACATTTGTTCAATTTACGTCGCTCCTATTACAGATAGCGTATTGGGCTAAGCGGCATCTCAAAGCGCACGAAAGGGCGAGTAAAATGCACTATTAAACTTCTAGGGTGGGGCAATCAGAGACCCGATAAGATCATTTTATATTACGGTTAATATAAGAATTCAGCGGAGTTCTATCACATTTGTTCAATTTACGTCGCTCCTATTTCAGATAGCGTATTGGGCAAAGCGGCATCTCAAAGCGCATGAAATGGCGAGTAAAATGCACTATTAAACTTCTAGGGTAGGGCAATCAGAGACCCGATTAGATCATTTTATATTTTGGTTAATATAACAATTCAGCGAAATTCTATCACATTTGTTCAATTTACGTCGCTCCTATTTCAGATAGCGTATTGGGCTAAGCGGCATCTCACAGCGCACGAAAGGGCGAGTAAAACGCACTATTAAACTTCTAGGGTAGGGCAATCAGAGACCCGATAAGATCATTTCATATTTTGGTTAATATAAGAATTCAGCGAAATTCTATCACATTTGTTCAATTTACGTCGCTCCTATTTCAGATAGCGTATTGGGCTAAGCTGCATCTCAAAGCGCCAGAAATGGCTCGTAAAATGCACTATTAAACTTCTAGGGTAGGGCAAACAGAGACCGGATTAGATCATTTTATATTTTGGTTAATATAAGAATTCAGCGAAATTCTATCACATTTGTTCAATTTACGTCGCTCCTATTTCAGATAGCGTATTGGGCTAAGCGGCATCTCAAAGCGCATGAAATGGCGAGTAAAATGCACTATTAAACTTCTAGGGTAGGGCAATCAGAGACCCGATTAGATCATTTTATATTTTGGTTAATATAAGAATTCAGCGAAATTCTATCACATTTGTTCAATTTACGTCGCTCCTATTTCAGATAGCGTATTGGGCTAAGCGGCATCTCACAGCGCACGAAAGGGCGAGTAAAACGCACTATTAAACTTCTAGGGTAGGGCAATCAGAGACCCGATAAGATCATTTCATATTTTGGTTAATATAAGAATTCAGCGAAATTCTATCACATTTGTTCAATTTACGTCGCTCCTATTTCAGATAGCGTATTGGGCTAAGCTGCATCTCAAAGCGCCAGAAATGGCTCGTAAAATGCACTATTAAACTTCTAGGGTAGGGCAAACAGAGACTCCATTAGATCATTTTATATTATGGTTAATTTAAGAATTCAGCGAAATTCTATCACATTTGTTCAATTTACGTCGCTCCTATTTCAGATAGCGTATTGGGCTAAGCGGCATCTCAAAGCGCATGAAACGGCGAGTAAAATGCACTATTAAACTTCTAGGGTAGGGCAATCAGAGACCCGATTAAATCATTTTATATTTTGGTTAATAAATGAATTCATCGAAATTCTATCACATTTGTTCAATTTACGTCGCTCCTATTTCAGATAGCGTATTGGGCTAAGCGGCATCTCAAAGCGCATGAAATGGCGAGTAAAATGCACTATTAAACTTCTAGGATAAGGCAAACAGAGACCCGATTAGATCATTTTATATTACGGTTAATATAAGAATGCAGCGTAATTCTATCACATTTGTTCAATTTACGTCGCTCCTATTTCAGATAGCGTACTGGGGTAGGCGGCATCTTAAAGCGCGTGGAATGGCGAGTAAAATGCACTATTAAAATTCTATGATAGGGCAATCAGAGACCCGATTAGATCATTTTATATTATGGTTAATATAAGATTTCAGGTAAATTTTATCACATTTGTTCAATTTACGTGGCTCCTATTTCAGATAGCGAACTCGGCTAAGCGGCATCTCAAAGCGCATGAAATGGCGAATAAAATGCACTATTAAACTTCTAGGCTAGGGCGAACAGAGACCCGATCAGATCATTTTACATTATGGTTAATAAAAGAATTCCGCGAAATTCTATCACATTCGTTCAAATTACGTCGCTCCTATTTGTGATAGCGTATTGGGCTAAGCGGCATCTCAAAGCGCATGAAATGGCGAGTAAAATGCACTATTAAACTTCTAGCGTAGGGCAAACAGAGACCCGATTAGATCATTTTATATTATGGTTAATTTAAGAATTCAGCAAAATTCTATCACATTTGTTCAATTTACGTCGTTACTATTTCAGATAGGGTACTGGGCTCGGCGGCATCTTAAAGCGCATGAAATGGCGAGTGAAATGCACTATTAGACTTCTATGGTAGGGCGAACAGAGACCCGATAGATCATTTTATATTATGGTTAATATAAGATTTCAGGTAAATTTTATCACATTTGTTCAATTTACGTGCTCCTATTTCAGATAGCAAACTCGGCTAAGCGGCATCTCAAAGCGCATGAAATGGCGAATGAAATGCACTATTAAACTTCTAGGCTAGGGCGAACAGAGACCCGATCAGATCATTTTACATTATGGTTAATAAAAGAATTCAGCGAAATTCTATCACATTCGTTCAAATTACGTCGCTCCTATTTGAGGATAGCGTATTGGGGCTAAGCGGCATCTCAAAGCGCATGAAATGGCGAGTAAATGCACTATTAAACTTCTAGCGTAGGGCAAACAGAGACCCGATTAGATCATTTTATATTATGGTTAATTTAAGAATTCAGCAAATTCTATCACATTTGTTCAATTTACGTCGTTACTATTTCAGATAGGGTACTGGGCTCGGCGGCATCTTAAAGCGCGTGGAATGGCGAGTGAAATGCACTATTAGACTTCTATGGTAGGGCGAACAGAGACCCGATTAGATCATTTTATATTATGGTTAATATAAGATTTCAGGTAAATTTTATCACATTTGTTCAATTTACGTGGCTCCTATTTCAGATAGCGAACTCGGCTAAGCGGCATCTCAAAGCGCATGAAATGGCGAATCAAATGCACTATTAAACTTCTAGGCTAGGGCGAACAGAGACCCGATCAGATCATTTTACATTATGGTTAATAAAAGAATTCCGCGAAATTCTATCACATTCGTTCAAATTACGTCGCTCCTATTTGAGATAGCGTATTGGGCTAAGCGGCATCTCAAAGCGCATGAAATGGCGAGTAAAATGCACTATTAAACTTCTAGCGTAGGGCAAACAGAGACCCGATTAGATCATTTTATATTATGGTTAATTTAAGAATTCAGCAAAATTCTATCACATTTGTTCAATTTACGTCGTTACTATTTCAGATAGGGTATGGGCTCGGCGGCATCTTAAAGCGCGTGGAATGGCGAGTGAAATGCACTATTAGACTTCTATGGTAGGGCGAACAGAGACCCGATTAGATCATTTTATATTATGGTTAATTTAAGAATTTAGCAAAATTCTATCACATTTGTTCAATTTACGTCGCTCCTATTTCAGTTAGCGTATTCGGCTAAGCGGCATCTCAAAGCGCATGAAATGGCGAGTAAAATGCACTATTAAGGTTCTAGGGTAGGGCAAACAGAGACCCGATTAGATCATTTTTTTTATATTACGGTTAATATAAGAATTCAGCGTAATTCTGTCACCTTTGTTCAAGTTACGTAGCTCCTATTTCACATAGCGTACTGGGCTAGGCGGCAACTTAAACCGCGTGGAATGGCGAGTAAAATGCACTATTAAACTTCTATGATAGGGCAATCAGAGACCCGATTAGTTCATTTTATATTTTGGTTAATATAAGAATCCAGCGAAATTCTATCACATTTGTTCAATTTACGTCGCTCCTATTACAGATAGCGTATTGGGCTAAGCGGCATCTCAAAGCGCACGAAAGGGCGAGTAAAATGCACTATTAAACTTCTAGGGTGGGGCAATCAGAGACCCGATAAGATCATTTTATATTACGGTTAATATAAGAATTCAGCGGAGTTCTATCACATTTGTTCAATTTACGTCGCTCCTATTTCAGATAGCGTATTGGGCAAAGCGGCATCTCAAAGCGCATGAAATGGCGAGTAAAATGCACTATTAAACTTCTAGGGTAGGGCAATCAGAGACCCGATTAGATCATTTTATATTTTGGTTAATATAACAATTCAGCGAAATTCTATCACATTTGTTCAATTTACGTCGCTCCTATTTCAGATAGCGTATTGGGCTAAGCGGCATCTCAAAGCGCATGAAATGACGAGTGAAAGGCACTATTAAACTTCTAGGGTAGGGCGAACAGAGAACCGATTAGATCATTTTACATTAAGGTTAATATAAGAATTCAGGGAAATTCTATCACGTTTTTCAATTTACGTCGCTCCTATTTCAGATAGCGTATTGGGCTAAGCGGCATCTCAAACCGCATGAAATGGCGAGTAAAATGCACTGTTAAACTTCTAGGGTAGGGCAATCAGAGAGCCGGTTAGATAATTTTATATTACGGTTAATATAAGAATTCAGCGTAATTCTACCACATTTGTTCAATTTACGTCGCTGATATTTCAGATAGCGTATTGGGCTAAGCGGCATCTCAAAGCGCAAGAAATGGCGAGTAAAATGCACTGTTAAACTTCTAGGGTAGGGCAAACGGCGACCCGATAAGATCATTTTATTTTAAGGTTAATTTAAGAATTCAGCGAAACTCTATCATATTTGTTCAATTTACGTCGCACCAATTTCAGATAGCGTATTGGGCTAAGCGGCAGCTCAATGCGCATGAAATGGCGAGTAAAATGCACTATTAAACTTCTAGGATAAGGCAAACAGAGACCCGATTAGATCATTTTATATTACGGTTAATATAAGAATTCAGCGTAATTCTATCACATTTTATCAACTTACGTCGCTCCTATATCAGATAGCGTACTGGGCTCGGCGGCATCTTAAAGCGCAAGAAATGGCGAGTAAAATGCACTGTTAAACTTCTAGGGTAGGGCAAACAGAGACCCGATTAGATCATTTTATATTACGGTTAATATAAGAATTCAGCGGAATTCTATCACATTTGTTCAACTTACGTCGCTCCTATATCAGATAGCGTACTGGGCTCGGCGGCATCTTAAAGCGCAAGAAATGGCGAGTAAAATGCACTATTAAACTTCTAGGGTAGGGCAAACAGAGCCCCGCTTAGATCATTTTATATTACGGTTAATGTAAGAATGCAGCGTAATTCTGTCACACTTGTTCAACTTACGTGGCTCCTATTTCAGATGGCGTACTGGGCTAGGCGGCAACTTAAAGCTCGTGGAATGGCGAGTAAAATGCACTATTAAACTTCTATGATAGGGCAATCAGAGATCCGATTAGATCATTTTATATTTTGGTTAATATAAGAATTCAGCGTAATTCTATCACATTTGTTCAAGTTACGTCGCTCCTATTTCAGATAGCGTACTGGGCTAGGCGGCATCTCAAAGCGCATGAAATAGCGAGTAAAATGCACTATTAAACTTCTAGGGTAAGGCAAACAGAGACCCGATTAGATCATTTTATATTACGGTTAATATAAGAACTCAGCGTAATTCTATCACATTTGTTCAACTTACGTCGCTTCTATTTCAGATAGCGTACTGGGCTAGGCGGCATCTTAAAGCGCGTGGAAGGGCGAGTAAAATGCACTACTAAACTTCTATGATAGGGAATCAGAGTCCCGATTAGATCATTTTATATTTTGGTTAATATAAGAATTCAGCGAAATTCTATCACATTTGTTCAATTTACGTCGCTCCTATTTCAGATAGCTTATTGGGCTAAGATGCATCTCAAAGCGCATGAAATGACGAGTGAAATGCACTATTAAACATCTATGATAAGGCAAACAGAGACCCGATTAGATCATTTTATATTACGGTTAATATAAGAATTCAGCGTAATTCTATCACATTTGTTCAACTTACGTCGCTCCTATTCCAGATAGCGTAGTGGGCTAGGCGGCATCTTAAAGCGCGTGGAAGGGCGAGTAAAATGCACTACTAAGCTTTTATGATAGGGCAATCAGAGTCCCGATTAGATCATTTTATATTTTGGTTAATATAAGAATTCAGCGAAATTCTATCACATTCGTTCAATTTACGTTGCTCCAATTTCAGATAGCGTATTGGGCTAAGCGGCACCTTAAAGCGCATGAAATGACGAGTGAAATGCACTATTAAACTTCTAGGGTTGGGCGAACAAAGACCCGATTAGATCATTTTACATTAAGATTATTATAAGAATTCAGCGAAATTCTATCACATTTGTTCAATTTACGTCGCTCCTATTTCAGATAGCGTATTGGGCTAAGCGCCATCTCAAAGCGCATGAAATGGCGAGCAATGTGCACTATTAAACTTCTAGGATAAGGCAAACAGAGACCCGATTAGATAATTTTATATTACGGTTAATATAAGAATTCAGGGTAATTCTATCACGTTTGTTCAATGTACGACGCTCCTATTTCAGATAGCGTATTGGGCTAAGCGGCATCTCAAAGCGCATGAAATGGCGAGTAAAATGCACTGTTAAACTTCTAGGATAGGGCAAACAGAGACCCGATTAGATCATTTCATATTATGGTTTATTTAAGAATTCAGAACAATTCTATCACATTTGTTCAATTTACGTCGCTCCTATTTCTGATAGCTTATTGGGCTAAGCGGCATCTCAATGCGCATGAAATGTCGAGTAAAATGCACTGCTAAACTTGTAGGGTAGGGCAAACAGAGACCCGATTAGATCATTTTATATTATGGTTAATTTAAGATGTCAGCAAAATTCTGTCACATTTGTTCAATTTACGTCGCTCCAATTTCAGATAGCGTACTGGGCTGGGCAGCATCTTAAAGCGCGTGGAATGGCGAGCAAAATGCACTGTTAAACTTCTATGATAGGGCAATCAGAGACCCGACTAGATCATTTTATATTTTGGTTAATATAAGAATTCAGCGAAATTCTATCACAATTGTTCAATTTACGTCGCTCCTATTTCAGATAGCGTATTGGGCTAAGCGGCATCTCAAAGCGCATGAAATGACGAGTGGAAGGCACTATTAAACTTCTAGGGTAGGGCGAACAGAGAACCCATTAGATCATTTTACATTAAGGTTAATATAAGAATTCAGGGAAATTCTATCACGTTTTTCAATTTACGTCGCTCCTATTTCAGATAGCGTATTGGGCTAAGCGGCATCTCAAACCGCATGAAGTGGCGAGTAAAATGCACTGCTAAACTTGTAGGGTAGGGCAAACAGAGACCCGATTAGATCATTTTATAATACGGTTAATATAAGAATTCAGCGTAATTCTCTCACATTTGTTCAATTTACGTCGCTCCTATTTCAGATAGCGTATTGGGCTAGGCGGCATCTTAAAGCGCGTGGAAGGGCGAGTAAAATGCACTACTAAACTTCTATGATAGGGCAATCAGAGTCCCGATTAGATCATTTTATATTTTGGTTAATATAAGAATTCAGCGAAATTCTATCACATTTGTTTAATTTACGTTGCTCCTATTTCAGATAGCGTATTGGGCTAAGCGGCACCTCAAAGCGCATGAAATGACGAGTGAAATGCACTATTAAACTTCTAGGGTTGGGCGAACAAAGACCCGATTAGATCATTTTACATTAAGATTATTATAAGAATTCAGCGAAATTCTATCACATTTGTTCAATTTACGTCGCTCCTATTTCAGATAGCGTATTGGGCTAAGCGCCATCTCAAAGCGCATGGAATGGCGAGCAATGTGTACTATTAAACTTCTAGGATAAGGCAAACAGAGACCCGATTAGATAATTTTATATTACGGTTAATATAAGAATTCAGGGTAATTCTATCACGTTTGTTCAATGTACGACGCTCCTATTTCAGATAGCGTATTGGGCTAAGCGGCATCTCAAAGCGCATGAAATGGCGAGTAAAATGCACTGTTAAACTTCTAGGGTAGGGCAAACAGAGACCCGATTACATCATTTCATGTTATGGTTTATTTAAGAATTCAGAAAAATTCTATCACAATTGTTCAATTTCCGTCGCTCCTATTTCAGATAGCGTATTGGGCTAAGCGGCATCTCAAAGCGCATGAAATGACGAGTGAAATGCACTATTAAACATCTATGATAGGGCAAACAGAGACCCGATTAGATCATTTTATATTATGGTTAATTTAAAAAGTCAGCGAAATTCTCTCACATTTGTTCAATTTACGTCGCTCGTATTTCAAATAGCGTATTGGGCTAAGCGGCATCTCAAAGCGCATGAAATGGCGAGTAAAATTCACTATTAAACTTCTAGGGTAGGGCAAACAGAGACCCGATTAGATCATTTTATATTATGGTTAATTTAAGAATTCAGCGTAATTCTATCACATTTGTTCAACTTACGTCGCTCCTATTTCAGATAGCGTACTGGGCTAGGCGGCATCTTAAAGCGCGTGGAAGGGCGAGTAAAATGCACTACTAAACTTCTATGATAGGGCAATCAGAGTCCCGATTAGATCATTTTATATTTTGGTTAATATAAGAATTCAGCGAAATTCTATCACATTTGTTCAATTTACGTTGCTCCTATTTCAGATAGCGTATTGGGCTAAGCGGCACCTCAAAGCGCATGAAATGACGAGTGAAATGCACTATTAAACTTCTAGGGTTGGGCGAACAAAGACCCGATTAGATCATTTTACATTAAGATTATTATAAGAATTCAGCGAAATTCTATCACATTTGTTCAATTTACGTCGCTCCTATTTCAGATAGCGTATTGGGCTAAGCGCCATCTCAAAGCGCATGAAATGGCGAGCAATGTGCACTACTAAACTTCTAGGATAAGGCAAACAGAGTCCCGATTAGATAATTTTATATTACGGTTAATATAAGAATTCAGGGTAATTCTATCACGTTTGTTCAATGTACGACGCTCCTATTTCAGATAGCGTATTGGGCTAAGCGGCATCTCAAAGCGCATGAAATGGCGAGTAAAATGCACTGTTAAACTTCTAGGGTAGGGCAAACAGAGACCCGATTAGATCATTTCATATTATGGTTTATTTAAGAATTCAGAAAAATTCTATCACAATTGTTCAATTTACGTCGCTCCTATTTCAGATAGCGTATTGGGCTAAGCGGCATCTCAAAGCGCATGAAATGACGAGTGGAAGGCACTATTAAACTTCTAGGGTAGGGCGAAGAGAGAACCGATTAGATCATTTTACATTAAGGTTAATATAAGAATTCAGGGAAATTCTATCACGTTTTTCAATTTACGTCGCTCCTATTTCAGATAGCGTATTGGGCTAAGCGGCATCTCAAACCGCATGAAGTGGCGAGTAAAATGCACTTTTAATCTTCTAGGGTAAGGCAAACAGAGACCCGATTAGATCATTTTATAATACGGTTAATATAAGAATTCAGCGTAATTCTCTCACATTTGTTCAATGTACGTCGCTCCTATTGCAGATAGCGTATTGGGCTAAGCGGGATCTCAAAGCGCATGAAATGGCGAGTAAAATGCACTATTAAACTTCTAGGGTAAGGCAAACAGAGACCCGATCAGATCATTTTATATTACGGTTAATATAAGAATTCAGCGTAATTCTATCATATTTGTTCAATTTACGTCGCTCCTATTTCAGATGCGTATTGGGCTAAGCGGCATCTCAAAGCGCATGAAATGGCGAGTAAAATGCACTATTAAACGTCTAGGGTAGGGCAAACAGAGACCCGATTAGATCATTTTATATTATGGTTAATTTAAGAATTCAGCCAAATTCTGTCACATTTGTTCAATTTACGTCGCTCCTATTTCAGATAGCGTACTGGGCTAGGCGGAATCTTAAAGCGCGTGGACTGGCGAGTAAAATGCACAATTAAACTTCTATGATAGGGCAACCAGAGACCCGATTAGATCATTTTATATTTTGGTTAATATAAGAATTCAGCGAAACTCTATCACAATTGTTCTATTTACGTCGCTCCTATTTCAGATAGCGTATTGGGCTAAGCGGCATCTCAAAGCGCATGAAATGGCGAGTGAAATGCACTATCACACTTCTAGGGTAGGGCGAACAGAGACCCGATTAGATCATTTTACATTAAGGTTAATATAAGTATTCAGGGAAATCCTATCACATTTGTTCAAATTACGTCGCTCCTATTTCAGATAGCGTATTGGGCTAAGCGGCATCTCAAAGCGCATGAAATGGCGAGTAAAATGCACTGTTAAACTTCTAGGGTAGGGCAAACAGAGACCCGATTAGATCATTTCATATTATGGTTTATTTAAGAATTCAGAAAAATTCTATCACGTTCTTCCAATTTACGTCGCTCCTATTTCAGATAGCTTATTGGGCTAAGCGGCATCTCAAAGCGCATGAAATGACGAGTGAAATGCACTATTAATCTTCTAGGGTAGGGCGAACAGAGACCCGATTAGAACATTTTACATTAAGGTTAATATAAGAATTCAGCGAAATTCTGTCACATTTGTTCAAGTTACGTAGCTCCTATTTCAGATAGCGTACTGGGCTAGGCGGCAACTTAAAGCGCGTGGAATGGCGAGTAAAATGCACTATTAAACTTCTATGACAGGGCAACCAGAGACCCGATTAGATCATTTTATATGTCGGGTAATATAAGAATTCAACGAAATTCTATCACATTTGTTCAATTTACGTCGCTTCTATTTCAGATAGCGTACTGGGCTAGGCGGCATCTTAAAGCGCGTGGAATGGCGAGTAAAATGCACTTTTAAACTTCTATGATAGGGCAATCAGAGACCCGATTAGAACATTATATTTTGGTTAATATAAGAATTCAGCGAAATTCTACCACATTTGTTCAATTTACGTCGCTCCTATTTCAGATAGCGTATTGGGCTAAGCGGCAGCTCAAAGCGCATGAAATGACGAATAAAATGCACTATTAAGCTTCTACGCTAGGGCGAACAGAGACCCGATTAGATCATTTAACATTATGGTTAATAAAAGAATTCAGCGAAATTCTATCGCATTTGCTCAATTTACATAGCTCCCGTTTCAGATAGCGTATTGGGCTAAGCGGCATCTCAGAGCGCATGAAATGACGAGTGAAATGCACTATTAAACTTCTAGGGTAGGGCGAACAGAGACCCGATTAGATCATTTTACATTAAGGTTAATATAAGTATTCAGGGAAATTCTATCACATTTGTTCAATTTACGTCGCTCCTATTTCAGATAGCGTATTGGGCTAAGCGGCATCTCAAAGCGCATGAAATGGCGAGTAAAATGCACTGTTAAACTTCTAGGGTAGGGCAAACAGAGACCCGATTAGATCATTTCATATTATGGTTTATTTAAGAATTCAAAAAAATTCTATCACATTCGTTCAATTTACGTGGCTGCTATTTCAGATAGCTTATTGGGCTCAGCAGCATCTCAAAGCGCATGAAATGACGAGTGAAATGCACTATTAATCTTCTAGGGCAGGGCGAACAGAGACCCGATTAGATCATTTTAGATTAAGGTTAATATAAGAATTCAGCGAGATTCTCTCACATTTGTTCAATTTACGTCGCTGATATTTCAGATAGCGTATTGGGCCAAGCGGCATCTCAAAGCGCAAGACATGGCAAGTAAAATGAACTATTAAACTTCTAGGGTAGGGCAAACAGAGACCCGATTATATCATTTTATATTATGGTTAATTTAAGAATTCAGCGAAATTCTATCACATTTGTTCAATTTACGTCGCTCCTATTGCAGATAGCGTATTGGGCTAAGCGGCATCTCGAAGAGCATGAAATGGCGAGTAAAATGCACTAGTAAACTTCTAGGGTAAGGCAAACAGAGACCCGATTAGATCATTTTATATTACGGTTAATATAAGAATTCAGCGAAATTCTATCACATTTGTTCAATTTAGGTCGTTCCTATTTCAGATAGCATACTGGGCTGGGCGGCATCTTAAAGCGCGTGGAATGGCGAGTAGAATGCACTCTTAAACTTCTATGATAGGGCAATCAGAGACTCGATTAAATCATTTTATATATTGGTTAATTTAAGAATTCAGCGAAATTCTATCACATTTGATCAATTTACGTCACTCCTATTTCAGATAGCTTATTGGGCTAAGCGGCATCTCAAAGTGCATGAAATGACGAGTGAAATGCACTATTAAACTTCTAGGGTAGGGCGAACAAAGACCCGATTAGATCATTTTACATTAAGGTTAATATAAGAATTCAGCGAAATTCTATCACATTTGTTCAACTTACGTCGCTCCTATTTCAGATAGCGTATTGGGCTAAGCGGCATCTCAAAGCCCATGAAATGGCGAGTAAAATGCACTATTAAACTTCTAGGATAAGGCAAAGAGAGACCCGATTAGATCATTTTATATTCCGGTTAATATAAGAATTCAGCGTCATTCTATCACATTTGTTCAACTTACGTCGCTCCTATTTCAGATAGCGTACTGGGCTAGGCGGCATCTTAAAGCGCGTGGAATGGCGAGGAAAATGCACTATTAAACTTCTGGGGTAGGGCAATCAGAGACCCGATTAGATCATTTTATATTATGGTTAATTTAACAATTCTGCGAAATTCTATCACATTTCATCAATTTACGTCGTTCCTATTTCAGATAGCATACTGGGCTGGGAGGCATCTTAAAGCGCGTGGAATGGCGAGTAAAACGCACTATTAAACTTCTAGGGTAGGGCGAACAAAGACCCGATTAGATCATATTACATTAAGGTTAATATAAGAATTAAGGCAAATTCTATCACATTTGTTCAACATACGTCGCTCATATTTCAGATAGTGTACTGGGCTAAGCGGCATCTTAAAGTGCGTGGAAGCGCGAGTAAAATGCACTACTAAACTTCTATGATAGAGCAATCAGAGACCCGATTAGACCATTTTATATTACGGTTAATATAAGAATGCAGCGTAATTCTGTCACACTTGTTCAACTTACGTGGCTCCTATTTCAGATGGCGTACTGGGCTAGGCGGCAACTTAAAGCGCGTGGAATGGCGAGTAAAATGCACTATTAAACTTCTATGATAGGGCAATCACAGATCCGATTAGATCATTTTATATTATGGTTAATATAAGAATTTAGCGAAATTCTATCACATTTGTTCAATTTATGTCGCTCCTATGTCAGATAGCGTATTGGGCTAAGCGGTATCTCAAAGCGCATGAAATGACGAGTGAAAGGCAATATTAAACTTCTAGGGTAGGGCGAACAGAGACCCGAATAGATCATTTTACATTAAGGTTAATATAAGAATTCAGGGAAATTCTATCACATTTGTTCAATTTACGTCGCTCGCATTTCAGATAGCGTATTGGGCTAAGCGGCATCTCAAAGCGCATGAAATGGCGAGTAAAATGCACTATTAAACTTCTAGGCTAGGGCGAACAGAGACCCGATCAGTTCATTTCATATTATGGTTAATTTAAGAATTCAGCAAAATTCTATCACATTTGTTCAATTTACGTCGTTACTATTTCAGATAGCGTACTGGGCTCGGCGGCATCTTAAAGCGCGTGGAATGGCGAGTGAAATGCACTATTAGACTTCTATGGTAGGGCGAACAGAGACCCGATTAGATCATTTTATATTATGGTTAATTTAAGAATTCAGCAAAATTCTATCACATTTGTTCAATTTACGTTGCTCCTATTTCAGTTTGCGTATTCGGCTAAGCGGCATCTCAAAGCGCATGAAATGGCAAGTAAAATGCACTATTAAAGTTCTAGGGTAGGGCAAACAGAGACCCGATTAGATCATTTTATATTATGGTTAATTTAAGAATTCTGCAAAATTCTATCACATTTGTTCAACATACGTCGCTCCTATTTCAGATATCGTACTGGGCTAGGCGGCATCTTAAAGCGCGTGGAATGGCGAGTAAAATGCACTACTAAACTTCTATGATAGGGCAATCAGAGACCCGATTAGATCATTTTATATTTTGTTTAATATAAGATTCCAGGGAAATTGTATCACATTTGTTCAATTTACGTCGCTCCTATTTCAGATAGCGTATTCGGCTAAGCGGCATCTCAAAGCGCATGAAGAGGCGAATAAAATGCACTATTAAACTTGTAGGCTAGGGCGAACAGAGACCCGATCAGATCATTTTACATTATGGTTAATAAAAAAATTCAATGAAATTCTATCACATTTGTTCAACTTCTGTCGCTCCTATTTCAGATAGCGTATGGGCTAGGCGGCATCTAAAAGCGCATGAAATGGCGAGTATAATGCACTATTAAACTTCTAGGATAACGCAAACAGAGACCCGATTAGATCATTTTATATTATGGTTAATTTAAGAATTCAGCGAAATTCTATCACATTTGTTCAATTTACGTCGCTCCTATTTCAGATAGCATACTGGGCTGGGCGGCATCTTAAAGCGCGTGGAGTGGCGAGTAAAACGCGCTATTAAGCTTCTAGGATAAGGCAAACAGAGACCCGATTAGATCATTTTATATTACGCTTAATATGAGAATGCAGCGTAATTCTATCACATTTGTTCAACTTACGTCGCTCCTATTTCAGATAGCGTACTGGGATAGGCGGCATCTCAAAGCGCATGAAATGGCGAGTGAAATGCACTATTAGACTTCTATGGTAGGGCGAACAGAGACCCGATTAGATCATTTTACATTAAGGTTGATATAAGAATTCACGGAAATTCTATCACATTTGTTCAATTTACGTCGCTCCTGTTTCAGATAGCGTACTGGGCTAGGCGGCATCTAAAAGCGCATGAAATGGCGAGTATAATGCACTATTAAACTTCTAGGATAACGCAAACAGAGACCCGATTAGATCATTTTATATTATGGTTAATTTAAGAATTCAGGGAAATTTTATCACATTTGTTCAATTTACGTCGCTCCTATTTCAGATAGCATACTGCGCAAGGCGGCTTCTTAAAGCGCGTGGAATGGCGAGTAAAACGCGCTATTAAACTTCTAGGATAAGGCAAACAGAGACCCGATTAGATCATTTTATATTACGGTTCATATAAGAATGCAGCGTAATTCCAGCACATTTGTTCAACTTACGTCGCTCCTATTTCAGATAGCGTACTGGGCTAGGCGGCATCTCAAAGCGCATGAAATGGCGACTAAAATGCACTATTAAACTTCTAGGCTAGGGCGAACAGAGACCCGATTAGATCATTTTACATTTAGGTTAATAAAAGAATTCAGCGAAATTCCATCACATTTGTTCAATTTACATCGCTCCTATTACAGATAGCTTATTGGGCTTAGCGGCATCACAAAGCGCATGAAATGACGAGTGAAATGCACTATTAAACTTCGATGATAGGGCAATCAGAGACCCGATTAGATCATTTTATATTTTGTTTAATATAAGATTTCAGGGAAATTTTATCACATTTGTTCAATTTACGTCGCTCCTATTTCAGATAGCGAACTCAGCTAAGCGGCATCTCAAAGCGCATGAAATGGCGAATAAAATGCACTATTAAACTTCTAGGGTAGCTCAGACAGAGTCCCGATGAGATCATTTTATATTATGGTTAATTTAAGAATTCAGCGAAATTCTATCACATTTGTTCAATTTACGTCGCTCTTATTTCAGATAGCATACTGGGCTAGGCGGCATCTTAAAGCGCGTGGAGTGGCGAGTAAAACGCGCTATTAAGCTTCTAGAATAAGGCAAACAGAGACCCGGTTAGATCATTTTATATTACGCTTAATATGAGAATGCAGCGTAATTCTATCACATTTGTTCAACTTACGTCGCTCCTATTTCAGATAGCGTACTGGGATAGGCTGCATCTCAAAGCGCATGAAATGGCGAGTGAAATGCACTATTAGACTTCTATGGTAGGGCGAACAGAGGCCCGTTTAGATCATTTTACATTAAGGTTAATATAAGTATTCACGGAAATTCTATCACAATTGTTCAATTTACGTCATTCCTATTTCAGATAGCGTACTGGGCTAGGCGGCATCTCAAAGCGCATGAAATGGCGACTAAAATGCACTATTAAACTTCTAGGCTAGGGCAATCAGAGACCCGATTAGATCATTTTACATTCTGGTTAATATAAGAATTCAGCGAAATTCCATCACATTTGTTCAATTTACGTCGCTCCTATTTCAGATAGCGTATTGGGCTAAGCGGCATCTCAAACCGCATGAAGTGGCGAGTAAAATGCACTTTTAATCTTCTAGGGTAAGGCAAACAGAGACCCGATTAGATCATTTTATAATACGGTTAATATAAGAATTCAGCGTAATTCTCTCACATTTGTTCAATGTACGTCGCTCCTATTGCAGATAGCGTATTGGGCTAAGCGGGATCTCAAAGCGCATGAAATGGCGAGTAAAATGCACTATTAAACTTCTAGGGTAAGGCAAACAGAGACCCGATCAGATCATTTTATATTACGGTTAATATAAGAATTCAGCGTAATTCTATCATATTTGTTCAATTTACGTCGCTCCTATTTCAGATGCGTATTGGGCTAAGCGGCATCTCAAAGCGCATGAAATGGCGAGTAAAATGCACTATTAAACGTCTAGGGTAGGGCAAACAGAGACCCGATTAGATCATTTTATATTATGGTTAATTTAAGAATTCAGCCAAATTCTGTCACATTTGTTCAATTTACGTCGCTCCTATTTCAGATAGCGTACTGGGCTAGGCGGAATCTTAAAGCGCGTGGACTGGCGAGTAAAATGCACAATTAAACTTCTATGATAGGGCAACCAGAGACCCGATTAGATCATTTTATATTTTGGTTAATATAAGAATTCAGCGAAACTCTATCACAATTGTTCTATTTACGTCGCTCCTATTTCAGATAGCGTATTGGGCTAAGCGGCATCTCAAAGCGCATGAAATGGCGAGTGAAATGCACTATCACACTTCTAGGGTAGGGCGAACAGAGACCCGATTAGATCATTTTACATTAAGGTTAATATAAGTATTCAGGGAAATCCTATCACATTTGTTCAAATTACGTCGCTCCTATTTCAGATAGCGTATTGGGCTAAGCGGCATCTCAAAGCGCATGAAATGGCAAGTAAAATGCACTATTAAACTTCTAGGGTAGGGCAATCAGAGACCCGGTTAGATCATTTTATATTACGGTTAATATAAGAATGCAGCGAGATTCTCTCACATTTGTTCAATTTACGTCGCCGATATTTCAGATAGCGTATTGGGCTAAGCGGCATCTCAAAGCGCAAGAAATGGCGAGTAAGATGCACTATTAAACTTCTAGGGTAGGGCAAACAGAGACCCGATTAGAACATTTTATATTATGGTTAATTTAAGAATTCAGCAAAATTCTATCACATTCTTTCAATTTACGTCGTTCCTATTTCAGCTATCGTACTGGGCTCGGCGGCATCTTAAAACGCGAAGAATGGCGAGTAAAATGCACTACTAAACTTCTATGATAGCGCAATCAGAGACCCGATTAGATCATTTTATATTTTGGTTAATATAAGAATTCAGCAAAATTCTATCACATTTGTTCAATTTACGTCGCTCCTATTTCAGATAGCGTATTGTGCTAAGCGGCATCTCAAAGCGCATGAAATGACGAGTGAAAGGCAATATTAAACTTCTAGGGTGGGGCGAACAGAGACCCGAATAGATCATTTAACATTAAGGTTAATATAAGAATTCAGGGAAATTCTATCACATTTGTTCAATTTACGTCGCTCCTATTACAGATAGCGTATTGCGCTAAGGGGCATCTCAATGCGCATGAAATGGCGAGTAAAATGCACTATTGAACTTCTAGGATAAGGCAAACAGAGACCCGATTAGATCATTTTATATTACGGTTAATATAAGAATTCAGCGTAATTCTATCACATTTGTTCAACTTACGTCGCTCCTATTTCAGATAGCGTATTGGCCTAAGCGGCATCTCAAAGCGCATGAAATGGCGAGTAAAATGCACTATTGAACTTCTAGGGTAGGGCAAACAGAGACCCGATTAGTTCAATTTATATAATGGTTAATTTAAGAATTCAGCAAAATTCTATCACATTTGTTCAATATACATCGCTCCTATTTCAGATAGCGTACTGGGCTAGGCGGAATCTTAAAGCGCGTGGATTGGCGAGTAAAATGCACTATTAACCTTCTATGATAGGGCAATCAGAGACCCGATTAGAACATTTTATATTTTGGTTAATATAAGAATTCAGCAAAATTCTATCACATTTGTTCAATTTACGTCGCTCCTATTTCAGATAGCGTATTGTGCTAAGCGGCATCTCAAAGCGCATGAAATGACGAGTGAAAGGCAATATTAAACTTCTAGGGTGGGGCGAACAGAGACCCGAATAGATCATTTTACATTAAGGTTAATATAAGAATTCAGGGAAATTCTATCACATTTGCTCTATTTACGCCGCTCCTATTTCAGATAGCGTATTGGGCTAAGCGGCATCTCAATGCGCATGAAATGGCGAGTGAAACGAACTATTAAACTTCTAGGGTAGGGCGAACTGAGACCCGATTATATCATTTTACATTAAGGTTAATATAAGTATTCAGGGAAATTCTATCACAGTTGTTCAATTTACGTCGCTCCTGTATCAGATAGCGTATTGGGCTAAGCGGCATCTCAAAGCGCATGAAATGGCGAGTAAAATGCACTGTTAAACTTCTAGGGTAGGGCAAACAGAGACCCGATTAGATCATTTCATATTATGGTTTATTTAAGAATTCAGAAAAATTCTATCACGTTCTTCCAATTTACGTCGCTCCTATTTCAGATAGCTTATTGGGCTAAGCGGCATCTCAAAGCGCATGAAATGACGAGTGAAATGCACTATTAATCTTCTAGGGTAGGGCGAACAGAGACCCGATTAGAACATTTTACATTAAGGTTAATATAAGAATTCAGCGAAATTCTGTCACATTTGTTCAAGTTACGTAGCTCCTATTTCAGATAGCGTACTGGGCTAGGCGGCAACTTAAAGCGCGTGGAATGGCGAGTAAAATGCACTATTAAACTTCTATGACAGGGCAACCAGAGACCCGATTAGATCATTTTATATGTCGGGTAATATAAGAATTCAACGAAATTCTATCACATTTGTTCAATTTACGTCGCTTCTATTTCAGATAGCGTACTGGGCTAGGCGGCATCTTAAAGCGCGTGGAATGGCGAGTAAAATGCACTTTTAAACTTCTATGATAGGGCAATCAGAGACCCGATTAGAACATTATATTTTGGTTAATATAAGAATTCAGCGAAATTCTACCACATTTGTTCAATTTACGTCGCTCCTATTTCAGATAGCGTATTGGGCTAAGCGGCAGCTCAAAGCGCATGAAATGACGAATAAAATGCACTATTAAGCTTCTACGCTAGGGCGAACAGAGACCCGATTAGATCATTTAACATTATGGTTAATAAAAGAATTCAGCGAAATTCTATCGCATTTGCTCAATTTACATAGCTCCCGTTTCAGATAGCGTATTGGGCTAAGCGGCATCTCAGAGCGCATGAAATGACGAGTGAAATGCACTATTAAACTTCTAGGGTAGGGCGAACAGAGACCCGATTAGATCATTTTACATTAAGGTTAATATAAGTATTCAGGGAAATTCTATCACATTTGTTCAATTTACGTCGCTCCTATTTCAGATAGCGTATTGGGCTAAGCGGCATCTCAAAGCGCATGAAATGGCGAGTAAAATGCACTGTTAAACTTCTAGGGTAGGGCAAACAGAGACCCGATTAGATCATTTCATATTATGGTTTATTTAAGAATTCAAAAAAATTCTATCACATTCGTTCAATTTACGTGGCTGCTATTTCAGATAGCTTATTGGGCTCAGCGGCATCTCAAAGCGCATGAAATGACGAGTGAAATGCACTATTAATCTTCTAGGGCAGGGCGAACAGAGACCCGATTAGATCATTTTAGATTAAGGTTAATATAAGAATTCAGCGAGATTCTCTCACATTTGTTCAATTTACGTCGCTGATATTTCAGATAGCGTATTGGGCTAAGCGGCATCTCAAAGCGCAAGACATGGCAAGTAAAATGAACTATTAAACTTCTAGGGTAGGGCAAACAGAGACCCGATTATATCATTTTATATTATGGTTAATTTAAGAATTCAGCGAAATTCTATCACATTTGTTCAATTTACGTCGCTCCTATTGCAGATAGCGTATTGGGCTAAGCGGCATCTCGAAGAGCATGAAATGGCGAGTAAAATGCACTAGTAAACTTCTAGGGTAAGGCAAACAGAGACCCGATTAGATCATTTTATATTACGGTTAATATAAGAATTCAGCGAAATTCTATCACATTTGTTCAATTTAGGTCGTTCCTATTTCAGATAGCATACTGGGCTGGGCGGCATCTTAAAGCGCGTGGAATGGCGAGTAGAATGCACTCTTAAACTTCTATGATAGGGCAATCAGAGACTCGATTAAATCATTTTATATATTGGTTAATTTAAGAATTCAGCGAAATTCTATCACATTTGATCAATTTACGTCACTCCTATTTCAGATAGCTTATTGGGCTAAGCGGCATCTCAAAGTGCATGAAATGACGAGTGAAATGCACTATTAAACTTCTAGGGTAGGGCGAACAAAGACCCGATTAGATCATTTTACATTAAGGTTAATATAAGAATTCAGCGAAATTCTATCACATTTGTTCAACTTACGTCGCTCCTATTTCAGATAGCGTATTGGGCTAAGCGGCATCTCAAAGCCCATGAAATGGCGAGTAAAATGCACTATTAAACTTCTAGGATAAGGCAAAGAGAGACCCGATTAGATCATTTTATATTCCGGTTAATATAAGAATTCAGCGTCATTCTATCACATTTGTTCAACTTACGTCGCTCCTATTTCAGATAGCGTACTGGGCTAGGCGGCATCTTAAAGCGCGTGGAATGGCGAGGAAAATGCACTATTAAACTTCTGGGGTAGGGCAATCAGAGACCCGATTAGATCATTTTATATTATGGTTAATTTAACAATTCTGCGAAATTCTATCACATTTGTTCAATTTACGTCGTTCCTATTTCAGATAGCATACTGGGCTGGGAGGCATCTTAAAGCGCGTGGAATGGCGAGTAAAACGCACTATTAAACTTCTAGGGTAGGGCGAACAAAGACCCGATTAGATCATATTACATTAAGGTTAATATAAGAATTAAGGCAAATTCTATCACATTTGTTCAACATACGTCGCTCATATTTCAGATAGTGTACTGGGCTAAGCGGCATCTTAAAGTGCGTGGAAGCGCGAGTAAAATGCACTACTAAACTTCTATGATAGAGCAATCAGAGACCCGATTAGACCATTTTATATTACGGTTAATATAAGAATGCAGCGTAATTCTGTCACACTTGTTCAACTTACGTGGCTCCTATTTCAGATGGCGTACTGGGCTAGGCGGCAACTTAAAGCGCGTGGAATGGCGAGTAAAATGCACTATTAAACTTCTATGATAGGGCAATCACAGATCCGATTAGATCATTTTATATTATGGTTAATATAAGAATTTAGCGAAATTCTATCACATTTGTTCAATTTATGTCGCTCCTATGTCAGATAGCGTATTGGGCTAAGCGGTATCTCAAAGCGCATGAAATGACGAGTGAAAGGCAATATTAAACTTCTAGGGTAGGGCGAACAGAGACCCGAATAGATCATTTTACATTAAGGTTAATATAAGAATTCAGGGAAATTCTATCACATTTGTTCAATTTACGTCGCTCGCATTTCAGATAGCGTATTGGGCTAAGCGGCATCTCAAAGCGCATGAAATGGCGAGTAAAATGCACTATTAAACTTCTAGGCTAGGGCGAACAGAGACCCGATCAGTTCATTTCATATTATGGTTAATTTAAGAATTCAGCAAAATTCTATCACATTTGTTCAATTTACGTCGTTACTATTTCAGATAGCGTACTGGGCTCGGCGGCATCTTAAAGCGCGTGGAATGGCGAGTGAAATGCACTATTAGACTTCTATGGTAGGGCGAACAGAGACCCGATTAGATCATTTTATATTATGGTTAATTTAAGAATTCAGCAAAATTCTATCACATTTGTTCAATTTACGTTGCTCCTATTTCAGTTTGCGTATTCGGCTAAGCGGCATCTCAAAGCGCATGAAATGGCAAGTAAAATGCACTATTAAAGTTCTAGGGTAGGGCAAACAGAGACCCGATTAGATCATTTTATATTATGGTTAATTTAAGAATTCTGCAAAATTCTATCACATTTGTTCAACATACGTCGCTCCTATTTCAGATATCGTACTGGGCTAGGCGGCATCTTAAAGCGCGTGGAATGGCGAGTAAAATGCACTACTAAACTTCTATGATAGGGCAATCAGAGACCCGATTAGATCATTTTATATTTTGTTTAATATAAGATTCCAGGGAAATTGTATCACATTTGTTCAATTTACGTCGCTCCTATTTCAGATAGCGTATTCGGCTAAGCGGCATCTCAAAGCGCATGAAGAGGCGAATAAAATGCACTATTAAACTTGTAGGCTAGGGCGAACAGAGACCCGATCAGATCATTTTACATTATGGTTAATAAAAAAATTCAATGAAATTCTATCACATTTGTTCAACTTCTGTCGCTCCTATTTCAGATAGCGTACTGGGCTAGGCGGCATCTAAAAGCGCATGAAATGGCGAGTATAATGCACTATTAAACTTCTAGGATAACGCAAACAGAGACCCGATTAGATCATTTTATATTATGGTTAATTTAAGAATTCAGCGAAATTCTATCACATTTGTTCAATTTACGTCGCTCCTATTTCAGATAGCATACTGGGCTGGGCGGCATCTTAAAGCGCGTGGAGTGGCGAGTAAAACGCGCTATTAAGCTTCTAGGATAAGGCAAACAGAGACCCGATTAGATCATTTTATATTACGCTTAATATGAGAATGCAGCGTAATTCTATCACATTTGTTCAACTTACGTCGCTCCTATTTCAGATAGCGTACTGGGATAGGCGGCATCTCAAAGCGCATGAAATGGCGAGTGAAATGCACTATTAGACTTCTATGGTAGGGCGAACAGAGACCCGATTAGATCATTTTACATTAAGGTTGATATAAGAATTCACGGAAATTCTATCACATTTGTTCAATTTACGTCGCTCCTGTTTCAGATAGCGTACTGGGCTAGGCGGCATCTCAAAGCGCATGAAATGGCGAGTATAATGCACTATTAAACTTCTAGGATAACGCAAACAGAGACCCGATTAGATCATTTTATATTATGGTTAATTTAAGAATTCAGGGAAATTTTATCACATTTGTTCAATTTACGTCGCTCCTATTTCAGATAGCATACTGCGCAAGGCGGCTTCTTAAAGCGCGTGGAATGGCGAGTAAAACGCGCTATTAAACTTCTAGGATAAGGCAAACAGAGACCCGATTAGATCATTTTATATTACGGTTCATATAAGAATGCAGCGTAATTCCAGCACATTTGTTCAACTTACGTCGCTCCTATTTCAGATAGCGTACTGGGCTAGGCGGCATCTCAAAGCGCATGAAATGGCGACTAAAATGCACTATTAAACTTCTAGGCTAGGGCGAACAGAGACCCGATTAGATCATTTTACATTTAGGTTAATAAAAGAATTCAGCGAAATTCCATCACATTTGTTCAATTTACATCGCTCCTATTACAGATAGCTTATTGGGCTTAGCGGCATCACAAAGCGCATGAAATGACGAGTGAAATGCACTATTAAACTTCGATGATAGGGCAATCAGAGACCCGATTAGATCATTTTATATTTTGTTTAATATAAGATTTCAGGGAAATTTTATCACATTTGTTCAATTTACGTCGCTCCTATTTCAGATAGCGAACTCGGCTAAGCGGCATCTCAAAGCGCATGAAATGGCGAATAAAATGCACTATTAAACTTCTAGGGTAGCTCAGACAGAGTCCCGATGAGATCATTTTATATTATGGTTAATTTAAGAATTCAGCGAAATTCTATCACATTTGTTCAATTTACGTCGCTCCTATTTCAGATAGCATACTGGGCTAGGCGGCATCTTAAAGCGCGTGGAGTGGCGAGTAAAACGCGCTATTAAGCTTCTAGAATAAGGCAAACAGAGACCCGATTAGATCATTTTATATTACGCTTAATATGAGAATGCAGCGTAATTCTATCACATTTGTTCAACTTACGTCGCTCCTATTTCAGATAGCGTACTGGGATAGGCTGCATCTCAAAGCGCATGAAATGGCGAGTGAAATGCACTATTAGACTTCTATGGTAGGGCGAACAGAGGCCCGTTTAGATCATTTTACATTAAGGTTAATATAAGTATTCACGGAAATTCTATCACATTTGTTCAATTTACGTCATTCCTATTTCAGATAGCGTACTGGGCTAGGCGGCATCTCAAAGCGCATGAAATGGCGACTAAAATGCACTATTAAACTTCTAGGCTAGGGCAATCAGAGACCCGATTAGATCATTTTACATTCTGGTTAATATAAGAATTCAGCGAAATTCCATCACATTTGTTCAATTTACGTCGCTCCTATTTCAGATAGCATATTGGGCTAAGCGGCATCTCAAAGCGCATGAAATGACGAGTGAAATGCACTATTAAACTTCTAGGCTAGGACGAACAGAGACCCGATTAGATCATTTTACATTTTGGTTAATAAAAGAATTCAGCGAAATTCTATCACATTTGTTCAATTTACGTCGCTCCTATTTCAGATAGCATACTGGGCTAGGCGGCACCTTAAAGCGCGTGGAATGGCGAGTAAAACGCGCTGTTAAACTTCTAGAATAAGGCAAACAGAGACCCGATTAGATCATTTTATATTACGGTTAATATAAGAATGCAGCGTAATTCCAGCACATTTGTTCAACTTACGTCGCTCCTATTTCAGATAGCGTACTGGGCTAGGCTGCATCTCAAAGCGCATGAAATAGCGAGTGAAATACACTATTGGACTTCTATGGTAGGGCGAACAGAGGCCCGTTTAAATCATTTTACATTAAGGTTAATATAAGTATTCACGGAAATTCTATCACATTTGTTCAATTTACGTCGCTCCTATTTCAGATAGCGTACTGGGCTAGGCGGCATCTCAAAGCGCATGAAATGGCGAATAAAATGCACTATTAAACTTCTAGGCTAGGGCGAACAGAGCCCCGATCAGATCATTTTACATTATGGTTAATAAAAGAATTCAGCGAAATTCTATCGCATTTGTTCAACTTACGTCGCTCCTATTTCAGATAGCGTATTGGGCGAAGCGGCATCTCAAAGCGCATGAAATGGCGAATAAAATGCACTATTAAACTTGTAGGGTAGGGCAAACAGAGACCCGATTAGATCATTTTATATTATAGTGAATTTAAGAATTCAGCGAAATTCTCTCACATTTGTTCAATTTACGTCGCTCCTATTTCAGATAGCGTATTGGGCTAAGCGGCATCTCAAAGCGCATGAAATGGCGAGTAAAATGCACTATTAAACTTCTACGATAAGGCAAACAGAGACCCGATTAGATCATTTTATATTACGGTTAATATAAGAATGCAGCGTAATTCTATCACATTTGTTCAACTTACGTCGCTCCTATTTCAGATAGCGTACTGGGCTAGGCGGCATCTTAAAGCGCGTGGAATGGCGAGTGAAATGCACTACTTAACTTCTATGATAGGGCAATCAGAGACCTGATTAGATCATTTTATATTTTGTTTAATATAAGATTTCAGGGAAATTCTATCACATTTGTTCAATTTACGTCGCTCCTATTTCAGTTAGCGTATTCGGCTAAGCGGCATCTCAAAGCGCGTGGAATGGCGAGTAAAATACACTACTAAACTTCTACGATAGGGCAATCAGAGACCCGATTAGATCATTTTATATTTTGGTTAATATAAGAATTCTGCGAAATTCTATCACATTTGTTCAATTTACATCGCTCCTATTACAGATAGCTTATTGGGCTTAGCGGCATCACAGAGCGCATGAAATGACGAGTGAAATGCACTATTAAACTTCGATGATAGGGCAATCAGAGACCCGATTAGATCATTTTATATTTTGTTTAATATAAGATTTCAGGGAAATTTTATCACATTTGCTCAATTTACGTCGCTCCTATTTCAGATAGCGAACTCGGCTAAGCGGCATCTCAAAGCGCATGAAATGACGAATAAAATGCACTATTAAACTTCTAGGGTAGCTCAGACAGAGTCCCGATGAGATCATTTTATATTATGGTTAATTTAAGAATTCAGCGAAATTCTATCACATTTGTTCAATTTACGTCGCTCCTATTTCAGATAGCATACTGGGCTAGGCGGCATCTTAAAGCGCGTGGAGTGGCGAGTAAAACGCGCTATTAAGCTTCTAGAATAAGGCAAACAGAGACCCGATTAGATCATTTTATATTACGCTTAATATGAGAATGCAGCGTAATTCTATCACATTTGTTCAACTTACGTCGCTCCTATTTCAGATAGCGTACTGGGATAGGCTGCATCTCAAAGCGCATGAAATGGCGAGTGAAATGCACTATTAGACTTCTATGGTAGGGCGAACAGAGGCCCGTTTAGATCATTTTACATTAAGGTTAATATAAGTATTCACGGAAATTCTATCACATTTGTTCAATTTACGTCATTCCTATTTCAGATAGCGTACTGGGCTACGCGGCATCTCAAAGCGCATGAAATGGCGACTAAAATGCACTATTAAACTTCTAGGCTAGGGCGAACAGAGACCCGATTAGATCATTTTACATTTTGGTTAATAAAAGAATTCAGCGAAATTCCATCACATTTGTTCAATTTACGTCGCTCCTATTTCAGATAGCATATTGGGCTAAGCGGCATCTCAAAGCGCATGAAATGACGAGTGAAATGCACTATTAAAATTCTGTGATAGGGCAATCAGAGACCCGATTAGATCATTTTATATTATGGTTAATTTAAGAATTCAGCAAAATTCTATCACATTTGTTCAATTTACGTCGCTCCTATTTCAGATAGCGTACTGGGCGAGGCGGCATCTTAAAGCGCATGAAATGACGAGTGAAATGCACTATTAAACTTCTATGATAGGGCAATCAGAGACCCGATTAGATCATTTTATATTTTGTTTAATATAAGATTTCAGGGAAATTTTATCACATTTGTTCAATTTACGTCGCTCCTATTTCAGATAGCGTACAGGGCTAGGCGGCATCTTAAAGCGCGTGGAATGTCAAGTAAATTGCACTATTAAATTTCTATGATAGGGCAATCAGAGACCCGATTAGATCATTTTATATTTTGGTTAACATAAGAATTCAGCGAAATTTTATCACATTTGTTCAATTTACGTCACTCCTATTACAGATAGCTTATTGGGCTTAGCGGCATCACAAAGCGCATGAAATGACGAGTGAAATGCACTATTAAACTTCTATGATAGGGCAACCAGTGACCCGATTAGATCATTTTATATTTTGTTTAATATAAGATTTCAGGGAAATTTTATCACATTTGTTCAATTTACGTCGCTCCTATTTCAGATAGCGAACTCGGCTAAGCGGCATCTCAAAGCGCATGAAATGGCGAATAAAATGCACTATTAAACTTCTAGGCTAGGGCGAACAGAGACCCGATCAGATCATTTTACATTATGGTTAATAAAAGAATTCAGCGAAATTCTATCACATTTGTTCAACTTACGTCGCTGCTATTTCAGATAGCGTACTGGGCTAGGCGGCATCTTAAAGCGCGTGGAATGGCAAGTAAAATGCACTATTAAACTTCTATGATAGGGCAATCAGAGACCCGATTAGATCATTTTATATTTTGGTTAATATAAGAATTCAGCGAAATTCTATCACATTTGTTCAATTTACGTCGCTCCTATTTCAGATAGCGAACTCGGCTAAGCGGCATCTCAAAGCGCATGAAGTGGCGAATAAAATGCACCATTAAACTTGTAGGCTAGGGCGAACAGAGACCCGATCAGATCATTTTACATTATGGTTAATAAAAGAATTCAGCGAAATTCTATCACATTTGTTCAACTTCTGTCGCTCCTATTTCAGATAGCGTATTGGGCTAAGCGGCATCTCAAAGCGCATGAAATGGCGAGTAAAATACACAATTAAACTTCTAGGGTAGGTCAAACATAGTCCCGATGAGATCATTTTATATTATGGTTAATTTAAGAATTCAGCGAAATTCTACCACATTTGTTCAATTTACGTCGCTCCTATTTCAGATAGCATACTGGGCTAGGCGGCATCTTAAAGCGCGTGGAATGGCAAGTAAAATGCACTACTAAACTTCTACGATAGGGCAATCAGAGACCCGATTAGATCATTTTATATTTTGGTTAATATAAGAATTCAGCGAAATTCTATCACATTTGTTCAATTTACGTCGCTCCTATTTCAGATAGCATACTGGGCTAGACGGCACCTTAAAGCGCGTGGAATGGCGAGTAAAACGCGCTGTTAAACTTCTAGAATAAGGCAAACAGAGACCCGATTAGATCATTTTATATTACGGTTAATATAAGAATGCAGCGTAATTCCAGCACATTTGTTCAACTTACGTCGCTCCTATTTCAGATAGCGTACTGGGCTAGGCTGCATCTCAAAGCGCATGAAACAGCGAGTGAAATACACTATTGGACTTCTATGGTAGGGCGAACAGAGGCCCGTTTAAATCATTTTACATTAAGGTTAATATAAGTATTCACGGAAATTCTATCACATTTGTTCAATTTACGTCGCTCCTATTTCAGATAGCGTACTGGGCTAGGCGGCATCTCAAAGCGCATGAAATGGCGAATAAAATGCACTATTAAACTTCTAGGCTAGGGCGAACAGAGCCCCGATCAGATCATTTTACATTATGGTTAATAAAAGAATTCAGCGAAATTCTATCGCATTTGTTCAACTTACGTCGCTCCTATTTCAGATAGCGTATTGGGCGAAGCGGCATCTCAAAGCGCATGAAATGGCGAATAAAATGCACTATTAAACTTGTAGGGTAGGGCAAACAGAGACCCGATTAGATCATTTTATATTATAGTGAATTTAAGAATTCAGCGAAATTCTCTCACATTTGTTCAATTTACGTCGCTCCTATTTCAGATAGCGTATTGGGCTAAGCGGCATCTCAAAGCGCATGAAATGGCGAGTAAAATGCACTATTAAACTTCTAGGATAAGGCAAACAGAGACCCGATTAGATCATTTTATATTACGGTTAATATAAGAATGCAGCGTAATTCTATCACATTTGTTCAACTTACGTCGCTCCTATTTCAGATAGCGTACTGGGCTAGGCGGCATCTTAAAGCGCGTGGAATGGCGAGTAAAATACACTACTAAACTTCTACGATAGGGCAATCAGAGACCCGATTAGATCATTTTATATTTTGGTTAATATAAGAATTCTGCGAAATTCTATCACATTTGTTCAATTTACGTCGCTCCTATTTCAGACAGCTTATTGGGCTAAGCGGCATCTCAAAACGCATGAAATGGCGAATAAAATGCACTGTTAAACTTCTAGGCTAGGGCGAACAGAGACCCGATCAGTTCATTTCATATTATGGTTAATTTAAGAATTCAGCAAAATTCTATCACATTTGTTCAATTTACGTCGTTACTATTTCAGATAGCGTACTGGGCTCGGCGGCATCTTAAAGCGCGTGGAATGGCGAGTGAAATGCACTATTAGTCTTCTATGGTAGGGCGAACAGAGACCCGATTACATCATTTTATATTATGGTTAATTTAAGAATTCAGCAAAATTCTATCACATTTGTTCAATTTACGTTGCTCCTATTTCAGTTAGCGTATTCGGCTAAGCGGCATCTCAAAGCGCATGAAATGGCGAGTAAAATGCACTATTAAAGTTCTAGGGTAGGGCAAACAGAGTCCCGATAAGATCATTTTATATTATGGTTAATTTAAGAATTCAGCGAAATTCTATCATATTTGTTCAATTGACGTCGCTCCTATTTCAGATAGCGTATTGGGCTAAGCGGCATCTGAAAGCGCATGAAATGGCAAGTGAAATGCACTATTAAACTTCCAGGTAAGGGCAAACAGAGACCCGATTAGATCATTTTATATTATGGTTAATTTAAGAATTCTGCAAAATTCTATCACATTTGTTCAACATACGTCGCTCCTATTTCAGATATCGTACTGGGCTAGGCGGCATCTTAAAGCGCGTGGAATGGCGAGTAAAATGCACTACTAAACTTCTATGATAGGGCAATCAGAGACCCGATTAGATCATTTTATATTATGGTTAATTTAAGATGTCTGCAAAATTCTGTCACATTTGTTCAACTTCTGTCGCTCCTATTTCAGATAGCGTACTGGGCTAGGCGGCAACTAAAAGCGCATGAAATGGCGAGTATAATGCACTATTAAACTTCTAGGATAACGCAAACAGAGACCCGATTAGATCATTTTATATTATGGTTAATTTAAGAATTCAGCGAAATTCTATCACATTTGTTCACTTTACGTCGCTCCTATTTCAGATAGCATACTGGGCTAGGCGGCATCTTAAAGCGCGTGGAGTGGCGAGTAAAACGCGCTATTAAGCTTCTAGGATAAGGCAAACAGAGACCCGATTAGATCATTTTATATTACGCTTAATATGAGAATGCAGCGTAATTCTATCACATTTGTTCAAATTACGTCGCTCCTATTTCAGATAGCGTACTGGGATAGGCGGCATCTCAAAGCGCATGAAATGGCGAGTGAAATGCACTATTAGACTTCTATGGTAGGGCGAACAGAGACCCGATTAGATCATTTTACATTAAGGTTGATATAAGAATTCACGGAAATTCTCTCACATTTGTTCAATTTACGTCGCTCCTGTTTCAGATAGCGTACTGGGCTAGGCGGCATCTAAAAGCGCATGAAATGGCGAGTATAATGCACTATTAAACTTCTAGGATAACGCAAACAGAGACCCGATTAGATCATTTTATATTATTGTTAATTTAAGAATTCAGTGAAATTTTATCACATTTGTTCAATTTACGTCGCTCCTATTTCAGATAGCATACTGCGCAAGGCGGCTTCTTAAAGCGCGTGGAATGGTGAGTAAAACGCGCTATTAAACATCTAGGATAAGGCAAACAGAGACCCGATTAGATCATTTTATATTACGGTTAATATAAGAATGCAGCGTAATTCCAGCACATTTGTTCAACTTACGTCGCTCCTATTTCAGATAGCGTACTGGGCTAGGCGGCATCTCAAAGCGCATGAAATGGCGACTAAAATGCACTATTAAACTTCTAGGCTAGGGCGAACAGAGACCCGATTAGATCATTTTACATTTAGGTTAATAAAAGAATTCAGCGAAATTCCATCACATTTGTTCAATTTACATCGCTCCTATTACAGATAGCTTATTGGGCTTAGCGGCATCACAAAGCGCATGAAATGACGAGTGAAATGCACTATTAAACTTCGATGATAGGGCAATCAGAGACCCGATTAGATCATTTTATATTTTGTTTAATATAAGATTTCAGGGAAATTTTATCACATTTGTTCAATTTACGTCGCTCCTATTTCAGATAGCGAACTCGGCTAAGCGGCATCTCAAAGCGCATGAAATGGCGAATAAAATGCACTATTAAACTTCTAGGGTAGCTCAGACAGAGTCCCGATGAGATCATTTTATATTATGGTTAATTTAAGAATTCAGCGAAATTCTATCACATTTGTTCAATTTACGTCGCTCCTATTTCAGATAGCATACTGGGCTAGGCGGCATCTTAAAGCGCGTGGAGTGGCGAGTAAAACGCGCTATTAAGCTTCTAGAATAAGGCAAACAGAGACCCGATTAGATCATTTTATATTACGCTTAATATGAGAATGCAGCGTAATTCTATCACATTTGTTCAACTTACGTCGCTCCTATTTCAGATAGCGTACTGGGATAGGCGGCATCTAAAAGCGCATGAAATGGCGAGCATAATGCACTATTAAACTTCTAGGATAATGCAAACAGAGACCCGATTAGATCATTTTATATTATGGTTAATTCAAGAATTCAGCGAAATTCTATCACATTTGTTCAACTTACGTCGCTCCTATTTCAGATAGCATACTGCGCAAGGCGGCTTCTTAAAGCGCGTGGAATGGCGAGTAAAACGCGCTGTTAAACTTCTAGGATAAGGCAAACAGAGACCCGATTAGATCATTTTATATTACGGTTAATATAAGAATGCAGCGTAATTCCAGCACATTTGTTCAACTTACGTCGCTCCTATTTCAGATAGCGTACTGGGCTAGGCTGCATCTCAAAGTGCATGAAATGGCGAGTGAAATGCACTATTAGACTTCTATGGTAGGGCGAACAGAGGCCCGTTTAGATCATTTTACATTAAGGTTAATATAAGTATTCACGGAAATTCTATCACATTTGTTCAATTTACGTCATTCCTATTTCAGATAGCGTACTGGGCTAGGCGGCATCTCAAAGCGCATGAAATGGCGACTAAAATGCACTATTAAACTTCTAGGCTAGGGCGAACAGAGACCCGATTAGATCATTTTACATTTTGGTTAATAAAAGAATTCAGCGGAATTCCATCACATTTGTTCAATTTACGTCGCTCCTATTTCAGATAGCATATTGGGCTAAGCGGCATCTCAAAGCGCATGAAATGACGAGTGAAATGCACTATTAAAATTCTGTGATAGGGCAATCAGAGACCCGATTAGATCATTTTATATTATGGTTAATTTAAGAATTCAGCAAAATTCTATCACATTTGTTCAATTTACGTCGCTCCTATTTCAGATAGCGTACTGGGCTAGGCGGCATCTTAAAGCGCATGAAATGACGAGTGAAATGCACTATTAAACTTCTATGATAGGGCAATCAGAGACCCGATTAGATCATTTTATATTTTGTTTAATATAAGATTTCAGGGAAATTTTATCACATTTGTTCAATTTACGTCGCTCCTATTTCAGATAGCGTACAGGGCTAGGCGGCATCTTAAAGCGCGTGGAATGTCAAGTAAACTGCACTATTAAATTTCTATGATAGGGCAATCAGAGACCCGATTAGATCATTTTATATTTTGGTTAACATAAGAATTCAGCGAAATTTTATCACATTTGTTCAATTTACGTCACTCCTATTACAGATAGCTTATTGGGCTTAGCGGCATCACAAAGCGCATGAAATGACGAGTGAAATGCACTATTAAACTTCTATGATAGGGCAACCAGTGACCCGATTAGATCATTTTATATTTTGTTTAATATAAGATTTCAGGGAAATTTTATCACATTTGTTCAATTTACGTCGCTCCTATTTCAGATAGCGAACTCGGCTAAGGGGCATCTCAAAGCGCATGAAATGGCGAGTAAAATGCACAATTAAACTTCTAGGGTAGGTCAAACAGAGTCCCGATGAGATCATTTTATATTATGGTTAATTTAAGAATTCAGCGAAATCCTATCACATTTGTTCAATTTACGTCGCTCCTATTTCAGATAGCATACTGGGCTAGGCGGCATCTTAAAGCGCGTGGAATGGCGAGTAAAATGCACTACTAAACTTCTACGATAGGGCAATCAGAGACCCGATTAGATCATTTTATATTTTGGTTAATATAAGAATTCAGCGAAATTCTATCACATTTGTTCAATTTACGTCGCTCCTATTTCAGATAGCTTATAGGGCTTAGCGGCATCTCAAAGCGCATGAAATGGCGAGTGAAATGTACTATTAAACTTCTAGGCTAGGGCGAACAGAGACCCGAATAGATCATTTTACATTTTGGTTAATAAAAGAATTCAGCGAAATTCTATCACATTTGTTCAATTTACGTCGCTCCTATTTCAGATAGCATACTGGGCTAGGCGGCACCTTAAAGCGCGTGGAATGGCGAGTAAAACGCGCTGTTAAACTTCTAGAATAAGGCAAACAGAGACCCGATTAGATCATTTTATATTATGGTTAATTCAAGAATTCAGCGAAATTCTATCACATTTGTTCAACTTACGTCGCTCCTATTTCAGATAGCATACTGCGCAAGGCGGCTTCTTAAAGCGCGTGGAATGGCGAGTAAAACGCGCTGTTAAACTTCTAGGATAAGGCAAACAGAGACCCGATTAGATCATTTTATATTACGGTTAATATAAGAATGCAGCGTAATTCCAGCACATTTGTTCAACTTACGTCGCTCCTATTTCAGATAGCGTACTGGGCTAGGCTGCATCTCAAAGTGCATGAAATGGCGAGTGAAATGCACTATTAGACTTCTATGGTAGGGCGAACAGAGGCCCGTTTAGATCATTTTACATTAAGGTTAATATAAGTATTCACGGAAATTCTATCACATTTGTTCAATTTACGTCATTCCTATTTCAGATAGCGTACTGGGCTAGGCGGCATCTCAAAGCGCATGAAATGGCGACTAAAATGCACTATTAAACTTCTAGGCTAGGGCGAACAGAGACCCGATTAGATCATTTTACATTTTGGTTAATAAAAGAATTCAGCGGAATTCCATCACATTTGTTCAATTTACGTCGCTCCTATTTCAGATAGCATATTGGGCTAGGCGGCATCTTAAAGCGCATGAAATGACGAGTGAAATGCACTATTAAACTTCTATGATAGGGCAATCAGAGACCCGATTAGATCATTTTATATTTTGTTTAATATAAGATTTCAGGGAAATTTTATCACATTTGTTCAATTTACGTCGCTCCTATTTCAGATAGCGTACAGGGCTAGGCGGCATCTTAAAGCGCGTGGAATGTCAAGTAAACTGCACTATTAAATTTCTATGATAGGGCAATCAGAGACCCGATTAGATCATTTTATATTTTGGTTAACATAAGAATTCAGCGAAATTTTATCACATTTGTTCAATTTACGTCACTCCTATTACAGATAGCTTATTGGGCTTAGCGGCATCACAAAGCGCATGAAATGACGAGTGAAATGCACTATTAAACTTCTATGATAGGGCAACCAGTGACCCGATTAGATCATTTTATATTTTGTTTAATATAAGATTTCAGGGAAATTTTATCACATTTGTTCAATTTACGTCGCTCCTATTTCAGATAGCGAACTCGGCTAAGGGGCATCTCAAAGCGCATGAAATGGCGAGTAAAATGCACAATTAAACTTCTAGGGTAGGTCAAACAGAGTCCCGATGAGATCATTTTATATTATGGTTAATTTAAGAATTCAGCGAAATCCTATCACATTTGTTCAATTTACGTCGCTCCTATTTCAGATAGCATACTGGGCTAGGCGGCATCTTAAAGCGCGTGGAATGGCGAGTAAAATGCACTACTAAACTTCTACGATAGGGCAATCAGAGACCCGATTAGATCATTTTATATTTTGGTTAATATAAGAATTCAGCGAAATTCTATCACATTTGTTCAATTTACGTCGCTCCTATTTCAGATAGCTTATAGGGCTTAGCGGCATCTCAAAGCGCATGAAATGGCGAGTGAAATGTACTATTAAACTTCTAGGCTAGGGCGAACAGAGACCCGAATAGATCATTTTACATTTTGGTTAATAAAAGAATTCAGCGAAATTCTATCACATTTGTTCAATTTACGTCGCTCCTATTTCAGATAGCATACTGGGCTAGGCGGCACCTTAAAGCGCGTGGAATGGCGAGTAAAACGCGCTGTTAAACTTCTAGAATAAGGCAAACAGAGACCCGATTAGATCATTTTATATTACGGTTAATATAAGAATGCAGCGTAATTCCAGCACATTTGTTCAACTTACGTCGCTCCTATTTCAGATAGCGTACTGGGCTAGGCGGCATCTTAAAGCGCGTGGAATGTCAAGTAAAATGCACTATTAAACTTCTATGATAGGGCAATCAGAGACCCGATTAGATCATTTTATATTTTGTTTAATATAAGATTTCAGGGAAATTTTATCACATTTGTTCAATTTACGTCGCTCCTATTTCAGATAGCGAACTCGGCTAAGCGGCATCTCAAAGCGCATGAAATGGCGAATAAAATGCACTATTAAACTTCTAGGCTATGGCGATCAGAGCCCCGATCAGATCATTTTACATTATGGTTAATAAAAGAATACAGCGAAATTCTATCACATTTGTTCAACTTACGTCGCTGCTATTTGAGATAGCGTCCTGGGCTAGGCGGCATCTTAAAGCGCGTGGAATGGCAAGTAAAATGCACTATTAAACTTCTAGGATAAGGCAAACAGAGACCCGATTAGATCATTTTATATTACGGTTAATATAAGAATGCAGCGTAATTCTATCACATTTGTTCAACTTACGCCGCTCCTATTTCAGATAGCGTACTGGGCTAGGCGGCATCTTAAAGCGCGTGGAATGGCAAGTAAAATGCACTATTAAACTTCTATGATAGGGCAATCAGAGACCCGATTAGATCATTTTATATTTTGTTTAATATAAGATTTCAGGGAAATTTTATCACATTTGTTCAATTTACGTCGCTCCTATTTCAGATAGCGAACTCGGCTAAGCGGCATCTCAAAGCGCATGAAATGGCGAATAAAATGCACTATTAAACTTCTAGGCTATGGCGATCAGAGCCCCGATCAGATCATTTTACATTATGGTTAATAAAAGAATTCAGCGAAATTCTATCACATTTGTTCAACTTACGTCGCTGCTATTTGAGATAGCGTACTGGGCTAGGCGGCATCTTAAAGCGCGTGGAATGGCAAGTAAAATGCACTATTAAACTTCTATGATAGGGCAACCAGAGACCCGATTAGATCATTTTATATTTTGGTTAATATAAGAATTCAGCGAAATTCTATCGCATTTGTTCAATTTACGTCGCTCCTATTTCAGATAGCGAACTCGGCTAAGCGGCATCTCAAAGCGCATGAAATGGCGAATAAAATGCACTATTAAACTTCTAGGCTAGGGCGAACAGAGCCCCGATCAGATCATTTTACAGTATGGTTAATAAAAGAATTCAGCGAAATTCTATCGCATTTGTTCAACTTACGTCGCTCCTATTTCAGATGGCGTATTGGGCTAAACGGCATCTCAGAGCGCATGAAATGCCGAGTGAAATGCACTATTAGACTTCTATGGTAGGGCGAACAGAGACCCGATTAGATCATTTTACATTAAGGTTAATATCAGGATTCACGGAAATTCTATCACATTTGTTCAATTTACGTCGCTCCTATTTCAGATAGCGTATTGGGCTATGCGGCATCTCAAAGCGCATGAAATGGCGAGTAAAATGCACTATTAAACTTCTAGGGTAGGACAAACAGAGACCCGATTAGAACATTTCATATTATGGTTAATTTAAGAATTCAGCGAAATTCTATCACATTTGTTCAATTTACGTCGCTCCTATTTCAGATAGCGTATTGGGATATGCGGCATCTCAAAGCGCATGAAATGGCGAGTAAAATGCACCATTAAACTTCTAGGATAAGCCAAACAGAGACCCGATTAGATCATTTTATATTACGGTTAATATAAGAATACAGCGTAATTCTATCACATTTGTTCAATTTACGTCGCTCGTATTTCAAATAGCGTATTGGGCTCAGCGGCATCTCAAAGCGCATGAAATGGCGAGTGAAATGCACAATTAGACTTCTATGGTAGGGCGAACAGAGACCCGATTAGATCATTTTACATTAAGGTTAATATAAGAATTCACGGAAATTCTATCACATTTGTTCAATTTACGTCGCTCCTATTTCAGATAGCGTATTGGGCTAAGCGGCATCTCAAAGCGCCTGAAATGGCGAGTAAAATGCAATACTAAACTTCTAGGATAAGGCAAACAGAGACCCGATTAGATCATTTTATATTACGGTTAATATAAGAATTCAGCGTAATTCTATCACATTTGTTCCACTTACGTCGCGCCTATTTTAGATAGCGTATTGGGCTAAGCGGCATCTCAAAGCGCATGAAATGGCGAATAAAATGCACTATTAAACTTCTAGGGTAGGGCAAACAGAGACCCGATTAGATCATTTTATATTATAGTGAATTTAAGAATTCAGCGAAATTCTCTCACATTTGTTCAATTTACGTCGCTCCTATTTCAGATAGCGTATTGGGCTAAGCGGCATCTCAAAGCGCATGAAATGGCGAGTGAAATGCACTATTAAACTTCTAGGATAAGGCAAACAGAGACCCGATTAGATCATTTTATATTACGGTTAATATAAGAATGCAGCGTAATTCTATCACATTTGTTCAACTTACGTCGCTCCTATTTTAGATAGCGTACTGGGCTAGGCGACAGCTTAAAGCGCGTGGAATGGTGAGTAAAATGCACTACTAAACTTCTATGATAGGGCAATCAGAGACCCGATTAGATCATTTTATATTTTGTATAATAAAAGATTTCAGGGAAATTCTATCACATTTGTTCAATTTACGTCGCTCCTATTTCAGATAACGTATTGAGCTAAGCGGCATCTCAAAGCGCATGAAATGGCGAATAAAATGCGCTATTAAACTTCTAGGCTATGGCGAACAGAGACCCGATTAGATCATTTTACATTATGGTTCATAAAAGAATTCAGCGAAATTCTATCACATTTGTTCAATTTTCGTCGCTCCTATTTCAGATAGCGTATTGGGCGAAGCGGCATCTCAAAGCGCATGAAATGGCGAATCAAATGCACTATTAAACTTCTAGGGTAGGGCAAACAGAGACCCGATTAGATCGTTTTATATTATAGTGAATTTAAGAATTCAGCGAAATTCTCTCACATTTGTTCAATTTACGTCGCTCCTATTTCAGATAGCGTATTGGGCTAAGCGGCATCTCAAAGCGCATGAAATGGCGAGTAAAATGCACTATTAAACTTCTAGGATAAGGCAAACAGAGACCCGATTAGATCATTTTATATTACGGTTAATATAAGAATGCAGCGTAATTCTATCACATTTGTTCAACTTACGTCGCTCCTATTTCAGATAGCGTACTGGGCTAGGCGGCATCTTAAAGCGCATGAAATGGCGAGTAAAATGCACTGTTAAACTTCTAGGCAATGGCGATCAGAGCCCCGATCAGATCATTTTACATTATAGTTAATAAAAGAATTCAGCGAAATTCTATCGCATTTGTTCAACTTACGTCGCTCCTATTTCAGATAGCGTATTGGGCGAAGCGGCATCTCAAAGCGCATGAAATGGCGAATAAAATGCACTATTAAACTTCTAGGGTAGGGCAAACAGAGACCCGATTAGATCATTTTATATTATAGTGAATTTAAGAATTCAGCGAAATTCTCTCACATTTGTTCAATTTACGTCGCTCCTATTTCAGATAGCGTATTGGGCTAAGCGGCATCTCAAAGCGCATGAAATGGCGAGTAAAATGCACTATTAAACTTCTAGGATAAGGCAAACAGAGACCCGATTAGATCATTTTATATTACGGTTAATATAAGAATGCAGCGTAATTCTATCACATTTGTTCAACTTACGTCGCTCCTATTTCAGATAGCGTACTGGGCTAGGCGGCATCTTAAAGCGCGTGGAATGGCAAGTAAAATGCACTATTAAACTTCTATGATAGGGCAATCAGAGACCCGATTAGATCATTTTATATTTTGTTTAATATAAGATTTCAGGGAAATTTTATCACATTTGTTCAATTTACGTCGCTCCTATTTCAGATAGCGAACTCGGCTAAGCGGCATCTCAAAGCGCATGAAATGGCGAATAAAATGCACTATTAAACTTCTAGGCTATGGCGATCAGAGCCCCGATCAGATCATTTTACATTATGGTTAATAAAAGAATACAGCGAAATTCTATCACATTTGTTCAACTTACGTCGCTGCTATTTGAGATAGCGTCCTGGGCTAGGCGGCATCTTAAAGCGCGTGGAATGGCAAGTAAAATGCACTATTAAACTTCTATGATAGGGCAACCAGAGACCCGATTAGATCATTTTATATTTTGGTTAATATAAGAATTCAGCGAAATTCTATCAGATTTGTTCAACTTACGTCGCTCCTATTTCAGATAGCGAACTCGGCTAAGCGGCATCTCAAAGCGCATGAAATGGCGAATAAAATGCACTATCAAACTTCTAGGCTAGGGCGAACAGAGCCCCGATCAGATCATTTTACATTATGGTTAATAAAAGAATTCAGCGAAATTCTATCGCATTTGTTCAACTTACGTCGCTCCTATTTCAGATGGCGTATTGGGCTAAACGGCATCTCAGAGCGCATGAAATGCCGAGTGAAATGCACTATTAGACTTCTATGGTAGGGCGAACAGAGACCCGATTAGATCATTTTACATTAAGGTTAATATCAGGATTCACGGAAATTCTATCACATTTGTTCAATTTACGTCGCTCCTATTTCAGATAGCGTATTGGGCTATGCGGCATCTCAAAGCGCATGAAATGGCGAGTAAAATGCACTATTAAACTTCTAGGGTAGGACAAACAGAGACCCGATTAGAACATTTCATATTATGGTTAATTTAAGAATTCAGCGAAATTCTATCACATTTGTTCAATTTACGTCGCTCCTATTTCAGATAGCGTATTGGGATATGCGGCATCTCAAAGCGCATGAAATGGCGAGTAAAATGCACCATTAAACTTCTAGGATAAGCCAAACAGAGACCCGATTAGATCATTTTATATTACGGTTAATATAAGAATACAGCGTAATTCTATCACATTTGTTCAATTTACGTCGCTCGTATTTCAAATAGCGTATTGGGCTCAGCGGCATCTCAAAGCGCATGAAATGGCGAGAGAAATGCACTATTAGACTTCTATGGTAGGGCGAACAGAGACCCGATTAGATCATTTTACATTAAGGTTAATATAAGAATTCACGGAAATTCTATCACATTTGTTCAATTTACGTCGCTCCTATTTCAGATAGCGTATTGGGCTAAGCGGCATCTCAAAGCGCATGAAATGGCGAGTAAAATGCAATACTAAACTTCTAGGATAAGGCAAACAGAGACCCGATTAGATCATTTTATATTGCGGTTAATATAAGAATTCAGCGTAATTCTATCACATTTGTTCCACTTACGTCGCGCCTATTTTAGATAGCGTATTGGGCTAAGCGGCATCTCAAAGCGCATGAAATGGCGAATAAAATGCACTATTAAACTTCTAGGGTAGGGCAAACAGAGACCCGATTAGATCATTTTATATTATAGTGAATTTAAGAATTCAGCGAAATTCTCTCACATTTGTTCAATTTACGTCGCTCCTATTTCAGATAGCGTATTGGGCTAAGCGGCATCTCAAAGCGCATGAAATGGCGAGTGAAATGCACTATTAAACTTCTAGGATAAGGCAAACAGAGACCCGATTAGATCATTTTATATTACGGTTAATATAAGAATGCAGCGTAATTCTATCACATTTGTTCAACTTACGTCGCTCCTATTTTAGATAGCGTACTGGGCTAGGCGACAGCTTAAAGGGCGTGGAATGGTGAGTAAAATGCACTACTAAACTTCTATGATAGGGCAATCAGAGACCCGATTAGATCATTTTATATTTTGTATAATAAAAGATTTCAGGGAAATTCTATCACATTTGTTCAATTTACGTCGCTCCTATTTCAGATAACGTATTGAGCTAAGCGGCATCTCAAAGCGCATGAAATGGCGAATAAAATGCGCTATTAAACTTCTAGGCTATGGCGAACAGAGACCCGATTAGATCATTTTACATTATGGTTCATAAAAGAATTCAGCGAAATTCTATCACATTTGTTCAATTTTCGTCGCTCCTATTTCAGATAGCGTATTGGGCGAAGCGGCATCTCAAAGCGCATGAAATGGCGAATCAAATGCACTATTAAACTTCTAGGGTAGGGCAAACAGAGACCCGATTAGATCGTTTTATATTATAGTGAATTTAAGAATTCAGCGAAATTCTCTCACATTTGTTCAATTTACGTCGCTCCTATTTCAGATAGCGTATTGGGCTAAGCGGCATCTCAAAGCGCATGAAATGGCGAGTAAAATGCACTATTAAACTTCTAGGATAAGGCAAACAGAGACCCGATTAGATCATTTTATATTACGGTTAATATAAGAATGCAGCGTAATTCTATCACATTTGTTCAACTTACGTCGCTCCTATTTCAGATAGCGTACTGGGCTAGGCGGCATCTTAAAGCGCATGAAATGGCGAGTAAAATGCACTGTTAAGCTTCTAGTGTAGGGCAAACAGAGACCCGATTAGATCATTTCATATTATGGTTTATTTGAGAATTCAGAAAAATTCTACCACATTTGTTCAATTTACGTCGCTCCTATTTCATATAGCTTATTGGGCTAAGCGGCATCTCAAAGCGCATGAAATGACGAGTGAAATGCACTATTAGACTTCAAGGATAAGGCAAACAGAGACCCGATTAGATCATTTTATATTATGGTTAATAAAAGAATTCAGCGAAATTCTATCACATTTGTTCAATTTACGTCGCTCCTATTTCAGATAGCGTACTGGGGTAGGCGGCATCTTAAAGCGCGTGGAATGGCGAGTAAAATGCACTATTAAAATTCTATGATAGGGCAATCAGAGACCCGATTAGATCATTTTATATTATGGTTAATATAAGATTTCATGTAAATTTTATCACATTTGTTCAATTTACGTGGCTCCTATTTCAGATAGCGAACTCGGCTAAGCGGCATCTCAAAGCGCATGAAATGGCGAATAAAATGCACTATTAAACTTCTAGGCTAGGGCGAACAGAGACCCGATCAGATCATTTTACATTATGGTTAATAAAAGAATTCCGCGAAATTCTTTCACATTCGTTCAAATTACGTCGCTCCTATTTCATATAGCTTATTGGGCTAAGCGGCATCTCAAAGCGCATGAAATGACGAGTGAAATGCACTATTAGACTTCTAGGATAAAGCAAACAGAGACCCGATTAGATCATTTTATATTATGGTTAATAAAAGAATTCAGCGAAATTCTATCACATTTGTTCAATTTACGTCGCTCCTATTTCAGATAGCGTACTGGGGTAGGCGGCATCTTAAAGCGCGTGGAATGGCGAGTAAAATGCACTATTAAAATTCTATGATAGGGCAATCAGAGACCCGATTAGATCATTTTATATTATGGTTAATATAAGATTTCAGGTAAATTTTATCACATTTGTTCAATTTACGTGGCTCCTATTTCAGATAGCGAACTCGGCTAAGCGGCATCTCAAAGCGCATGAAATGGCGAATAAAATGCACTATTAAACTTCTAGGCTAGGGCGAACAGAGACCCGATCAGATCATTTTACATTATGGTTAATAAAAGAATTCCGCGAAATTCTATCACATTCGTTCAAATTACGTCGCTCCTATTTGAGATAGCGTATTGGGCTAAGCGGCATCTCAAAGCGCATGAAATGGCGAGTAAAATGCACTATTAAACTTCTAGCGTAGGGCAAACAGAGACCCGATTAGATCATTTTATATTATGGTTAATTTAAGAATTCAGCAAAATTCTATCACATTTGTTCAATTTACGTCGTTACTATTTCAGATAGGGTACTGGGCTCGGCGGCATCTTAAAGCGCGTGGAATGGCGAGTGAAATGCACTATTAGACTTCTATGGTAGGGCGAACAGAGACCCGATTAGATCATTTTATATTATGGATAATATAAGATTTCAGGTAAATTTTATCACATTTGTTCAATTTACGTGGCTCCTATTTCAGATAGCAAACTCGGCTAAGCGGCATCTCAAAGCGCATGAAATGGCGAATCAAATGCACTATTAAACTTCTAGGCTAGGGCGAACAGAGACCCGATCAGATCATTTTACATTATGGTTAATAAAAGAATTCCGCGAAATTCTATCACATTCGTTCAAATTACGTCGCTCCTATTTGAGATAGCGTATTGGGCTAAGCGGCATCTCAAAGCGCATGAAATGGCGAGTAAAATGCACTATTAAACTTCTAGCGTAGGGCAAACAGAGACCCGATTAGATCATTTTATATTATGGTTAATTTAAGAATTCAGCAAAATTCTATCACATTTGTTCAATTTACGTCCTTACTATTTCAGATAGGGTACTGGGCTCGGCGGCATCTTAAAGCGCGTGGAATGGCGAGTGAAATGCACTATTAGACTTCTATGGTAGGGCGAACAGAGACCCGATTAGATCATTTTATATTATGGTTAATTTAAGAATTTAGCTAAATTCTATCACATTTGTTCAATTTACGTCGCTCCTATTTCAGTTAGCGTATTCGGCTAAGCGGCATCTCAAAGCGCATGAAATGGCGAGTAAAATGCACTATTAAGGTTCTAGGGTAGGGCAAACAGAGACCCGATTAGATCATTTTATATTACGGTTAATATAAGAATTCAGCGTAATTCTGTCACCTTTGTTCAAGTTACGTAGCTCCTATTTCACATAGCGTACTGGGCTAGGCGGCAACTTAAACCGCGTGGAATGGCGAGTAAAATGCACTATTAAACTTCTATGATAGGGCAATCAGAGACCCGATTAGTTCATTTTATATTTTGGTTAATATAAGAATCCAGCGAAATTCTATCACATTTGTTCAATTTACGTCGCTCCTATTACAGATAGCGTATTGGGCTAAGCGGCATCTCAAAGCGCACGAAAGGGCGAGTAAAATGCACTATTAAACTTCTAGGGTGGGGCAATCAGAGACCCGATAAGATCATTTTATATTACGGTTAATATAAGAATTCAGCGGAGTTCTATCACATTTGTTCAATTTACGTCGCTCCTATTTCAGATAGCGTATTGGGCTAAGCGGCATCTCAAAGCGCATGAAATGGCGAGTAAAATGCACTATTAAACTTCTAGGGTAGGGCAATCAGAGACCCGATTAGATCATTTTATATTTTGGTTAATATAACAATTCAGCGAAATTCTATCACATTTGTTCAATTTACGTCGCTCCTATTTCAGATAGCGTATTGGGCTAAGCGGCATCTCAAAGCGCATGAAATGGCGAGTAAAATGCACTATTAAACTTCTAGGGTAGGGCAATCAGAGACCCGATTAGATCATTTTATATTTTGGTTAATATAAGAATTCAGCGAAATTCTATCACATTTGTTCAATTTACGTCGCTCCTATTTCAGATAGCGTATTGGGCTAAGCGGCATCTCAAAGCGCACGAAATGGCGAGTAAAATGCACTATTAAACTTCTAGGATAAGGCAAACAGAGACCCGATTAGATCATTTTATATTACGGTTAATATAAGAATTCAGCGTAATTCTGTGACATTTGTTCAACTTACGTAGCTCCTATTTCAGATAGCGTGCTGGGCTAGGCGGCAACTTAAAGCGCGTGGAATGCCGAGTAAAATGCACTGTTAAACTTCTATGATAGGGCAATCAGAGACCCGATTAGATCATTTTATATTTTGGTTAATATAAGAATTCAGGGAATTCTATCACATTTGTTCAATTTACGTCGCTCCTATTTCAGATAGCTTATTGGGCTAAGCGGCATCGCAAAGCGCATGAATTGACGAGTAAAATGCACTATTAAACTTCTAGGATAAGGCAAACAGAGACCCGATTAGATCATTTTATATTACGGTTAATATAAGAATTTAGCGTAATTCTGTGACATTTGTTCAACTTACGTAGCTCCTATTTCAGATAGAGTACTGGGCTAGGCGGCAACTGAAAGCGCGTGGAATGGTGAGTAAAATGCACTATTAAACTTCTAGGGTAGGGCAATCAGAGACCCGATTAGATCATTTTATATTACGGTTAATATAAGAATGCAGCGAGATTCTCTCACATTTGTTCAATTTACGTCGCCGATATTTCAGATAGCGTATTGGGCTAAGCGGCATCTCAAAGCGCAAGAAATGGCGAGTAAGATGCACTATTAAACTTCTAGGGTAGGGCAAACAGAGACCCGATTAGATCATTTTATATTATGGTTAATTTAAGAATTCAGCAAAATTCTATCACATTTTTTCAATTTACGTCGTTCCTATTTCAGCTATCGTACTGGGCTCGGCGGCATCTTAAAACGCGAAGAATGGCGAGTAAAATGCACTACTAAACTTCTATGATAGCGCAATCAGAGACCCGATTAGATCATTTTATATTTTGGTTAATATAAGAATTCAGCAAAATTCTATCACATTTGTTCAATTTACGTCGCTCCTATTTCAGATAGCGTATTGTGCTAAGCGGCATCTCAAAGCGCATGAAATGACGAGTGAAAGGCAATATTAAACTTCTAGGGTGGGGCGAACAGAGACCCGAGTAGATCATTTTACATTAAGGTTAATATAAGAATTCAGGGAAATTCTATCACATTTGTTCAATTTACGTCGCTCCTATTACAGATAGCGTATTGCGCTAAGGGGCATCTCAATGCGCATGAAATGGCGAGTAAAATGCACTATTAAACTTCTAGGATAAGGCAAACAGAGACCCGATTAGATCATTTTATATTACGGTTAATATAAGAATTCAGCGTAATTCTATCACATTTGTTCAACTTACGTCGCTCCTATTTCAGATAGCGTATTGGCCTAAGCGGCATCTCAAAGCGCATGAAATGGCGAGTAAAATGCACTATTGAACTTCTAGGGTAGGGCAAACAGAGACCCGATTAGTTCAATTTATATAATGGTTAATTTAAGAATTCAGCAAAATTCTATCACATTTGTTCAATTTACATCGCTCCTATTTCAGATAGCGTACTGGGCTAGGCGGAATCTTAAAGCGCGTGGATTGGCGAGTAAAATGCACTATTAACCTTCTATGATAGGGCAATCAGAGACCCGATTAGAACATTTTATATTTTGGTTAATATAAGAATTCAGCGAAATTCTATCACAATTGTTCTATTTACGCCGCTCCTATTTCAGATAGCGTATTGGGCTAAGCGGCATCTCAATGCGCATGAAATGGCGAGTGAAACGAACTATTAAACTTCTAGGGTAGGGCGAACAGAGACCCGATTATATCATTTTACATTAAGGTTAATATAAGAATTCAGCGAAATTCTATCACAGTTGTTCAATTTACGTCGCTCCTGTTTCAGATAGCGTATTGGGCTAAGCGGCATCTCAAAGCGCATGAAATGGCGAGTAAAATGCACTGTTAAACTTCTAGGGTAGGGCAAACAGAGACCCGATTAGATCATTTCATATTATGGTTTATTTAAGAATTCAGAAAAATTCTATCACGTTCTTCCAATTTACGTCGCTCCTATTTCAGATAGCTTATTGGGCTAAGCGGCATCTCAAAGCGCATGAAATGACGAGTGAAATGCACTATTAATCTTCTAGGGTAGGGCGAACAGAGACCCGATTAGAACATTTTACATTAAGGTTAATATAAGAATTCAGCGAAATTCTGTCACATTTGTTCAAGTTACGTAGCTCCTATTTCAGATAGCGTACTGGGCTAGGCGGCAACTTAAAGCTCGTGGAATGGCGAGTAAAATGCACTATTAAACTTCTATGACAGGGCAATCAGAGACCCGATTAGATCATTTTATATGTCGGGTAATATAAGAATTCCGCGAAATTCTATCACATTCGTTCAAATTACGTCGCTCCTATTTCATATAGCTTATTGGGCTAAGCGGCATCTCAAAGCGCATGAAATGACGAGTGAAATGCACTATTAGACTTCTAGGATAAAGCAAACAGAGACCCGATTAGATCATTTTATATTATGGTTAATAAAAGAATTCAGCGAAATTCTATCACATTTGTTCAATTTACGTCGCTCCTATTTCAGATAGCGTACTGGGGTAGGCGGCATCTTAAAGCGCGTGGAATGGCGAGTAAAATGCACTATTAAAATTCTATGATAGGGCAATCAGAGACCCGATTAGATCATTTTATATTACGGTTAATATAAGAATTCAGCGTAATTCTGTCACCTTTGTTCAAGTTACGTAGCTCCTATTTCACATAGCGTACTGGGCTAGGCGGCAACTTAAACCGCGTGGAATGGCGAGTAAAATGCACTATTAAACTTCTATGATAGGGCAATCAGAGACCCGATTAGTTCATTTTATATTTTGGTTAATATAAGAATCCAGCGAAATTCTATCACATTTGTTCAATTTACGTCGCTCCTATTACAGATAGCGTATTGGGCTAAGCGGCATCTCAAAGCGCACGAAAGGGCGAGTAAAATGCACTATTAAACTTCTAGGGTGGGGCAATCAGAGACCCGATAAGATCATTTTATATTACGGTTAATATAAGAATTCAGCGGAGTTCTATCACATTTGTTCAATTTACGTCGCTCCTATTTCAGATAGCGTATTGGGCTAAGCGGCATCTCAAAGCGCATGAAATGGCGAGTAAAATGCACTATTAAACTTCTAGGGTAGGGCAATCAGAGACCCGATTAGATCATTTTATATTTTGGTTAATATAACAATTCAGCGAAATTCTATCACATTTGTTCAATTTACGTCGCTCCTATTTCAGATAGCGTATTGGGCTAAGCGGCATCTCACAGCGCACGAAAGGGCGAGTAAAACGCACTATTAAACTTCTAGGGTAGGGCAATCAGAGACCCGATAAGATCATTTCATATTTTGGTTAATATAAGAATTCAGCGAAATTCTATCACATTTGTTCAATTTACGTCGCTCCTATTTCAGATAGCGCATTGGGCTAAGCTGCATCTCAAAGCGCCAGAAATGGCTCGTAAAATGCACTATTAAACTTCTAGGGTAGGGCAAACAGAGACCGGATTAGATCATTTTATATTTTGGTTAATATAAGAATTCAGCGAAATTCTATCACATTTGTTCAATTTACGTCGCTCCTATTTCAGATAGCGTACAGGGCTAGGCGGCATCTTAAAGCGCGTGGAATGTCAAGTAAACTGCACTATTAAATTTCTATGATAGGGCAATCAGAGACCCGATTAGATCATTTTATATTTTGGTTAACATAAGAATTCAGCGAAATTTTATCACATTTGTTCAATTTACGTCACTCCTATTACAGATAGCTTATTGGGCTTAGCGGCATCACAAAGCGCATGAAATGACGAGTGAAATGCACTATTAAACTTCTAGGGTGGGGCGAACAGAGACCCGAGTAGATCATTTTACATTAAGGTTAATATAAGAATTCATGGAAATTCTATCACATTTGTTCAATTTACGTCGCTCCTATTACAGATAGCGTATTGCGCTAAGGGGCATCTCAATGCGCATGAAATGGCGAGTAAAATGCACTATTAAACTTCTAGGATAAGGCAAACAGAGACCCGATTAGATCATTTTATATTACGGTTAATATAAGAATTCAGCGTAATTCTATCACATTTGTTCAACTTACGTCGCTCCTATTTCAGATAGCGTATTGGCCTAAGCGGCATCTCAAAGCGCATGAAATGGCGAGTAAAATGCACTATTGAACTTCTAGGGTAGGGCAAACAGAGACCCGATTAGTTCAATTTATATAATGGTTAATTTAAGAATTCAGCAAAATTCTATCACATTTGTTCAATTTACATCGCTCCTATTTCAGATAGCGTACTGGGCTAGGCGGAATCTTAAAGCGCGTGGATTGGCGAGTAAAATGCACTATTAACCTTCTATGATAGGGCAATCAGAGACCCGATTAGAACATTTTATATTTTGGTTAATATAAGAATTCAGCGAAATTCTATCACAATTGTTCTATTTACGCCGCTCCTATTTCAGATAGCGTATTGGGCTAAGCGGCATCTCAATGCGCATGAAATGGCGAGTGAAACGAACTATTAAACTTCTAGGGTAGGGCGAACAGAGACCCGATTATATCATTTTACATTAAGGTTAATATAAGTATTCAGGGAAATTCTATCACAGTTGTTCAATTTACGTCGCTCCTGTTTCAGATAGCGTATTGGGCTAAGCGGCATCTCAAAGCGCATGAAATGGCGAGTAAAATGCACTGTTAAACTTCTAGGGTAGGGCAAACAGAGACCCGATTAGATCATTTCATATTATGGTTTATTTAAGAATTCAGAAAAATTCTATCACGTTCTTCCAATTTACGTCGCTCCTATTTCAGATAGCTTATTGGGCTAAGCGGCATCTCAAAGCGCATGAAATGACGAGTGAAATGCACTATTAATCTTCTAGGGTAGGGCGAACAGAGACCCGATTAGAACATTTTACATTAAGGTTAATATAAGAATTCAGCGAAATTCTGTCACATTTGTTCAAGTTACGTAGCTCCTATTTCAGATAGCGTACTGGGCTAGGCGGCAACTTAAAGCTCGTGGAATGGCGAGTAAAATGCACTATTAAACTTCTATGACAGGGCAATCAGAGACCCGATTAGATCATTTTATATGTCGGGTAATATAAGAATTCAACGAAATTCTATCACATTTGTTCAATTTACGTCGCTCCTATTTCAGATAGCGTACTGGGCTAGGCGGCATCTTAAAGCGCGTGGAATGGCGAGTAAAATGCACTTTTAAACTTCTATGATAGGGCAATCAGAGACCCGATTAGATCATTTTATATTTTGGTTAATATAAGAATTTAGCGAAATTCTATCACATTTGTTCAATTTATGTCGCTCCTATGTCAGATAGCGTATTGGGCTAAGCGGTATCTCAAAGCGCATGAAATGACGAGTGAAACGCAATATTAAACTTCTAGGGTAGGGCGAACAGAGACCCGAATAGATCATTTTACATTAAGGTTAATATAAGAATTCAGGGAAATTCTATCACATTTGTTCAATTTACGTCGCTCGCATTTCAGATAGCGTATTGGGCTAAGCGGCATCTCAAAGCGCATGAAATGGCGAGTAAAATGCACTATTAAACTTCTAGGCTAGGGCGAACAGAGACCCGATCAGTTCATTTCATATTATGGTTAATTTAAGAATTCAGCAAAATTCTATCACATTTGTTCAATTTACGTCGTTACTATTTCAGATAGCGTACTGGGCTCGGCGGCATCTTAAAGCGCGTGGAATGGCGAGTGAAATGCACTATTAGACTTCTATGGTAGGGCGAACAGAGACCCGATTAGATCATTTTATATTATGGTTAATTTAAGAATTCAGCAAAATTCTATCACATTTGTTCAATTTACGTTGCTCCTATTTCAGTTAGCGTATTCGGCTAAGCGGCATCTCAAAGCGCATGAAATGGCAAGTAAAATGCACTATTAAAGTTCTAGGGTAGGGCAAACAGAGACCCGATTAGATCATTTCATATTATGGTTAATTTAAGAATTCAGCAAAATTCTATCACATTTGTTCAATTTACGTCGTTACTATTTCAAATAGCGTACTGGGCTCGGCGGCATCTTAAAGCGCGTGGAATGGCGAGTGAAATGCACTATTAGACTTCTATGGTAGGGCGAACAGAGACCCGATTAGATCATTTTACATTAAGGTTAATATAAGAATTCAGGGAAATTCTATCACATTTGTTCAATTTACGTCGCTCGCATTTCAGATAGCGTATTGGGCTAAGCGGCATCTCAAAGCGCATGAAATGGCGAGTAAAATGCACTATTAAACTTCGAGGCTAGGGCGAACAGAGACCCGATCAGTTCATTTCATATTATGGTTAATTTAAGAATTCAGCAAAATTCTATCACATTTGTTCAATTTACGTCGTTACTATTTCAGATAGCGTACTGGGCTCGGCGGCATCTTAAAGCGCGTGGAATGGCGAGTGAAATGCACTATTAGACTTCTATGGTAGGGCGAACAGAGACCCGATTAGATCATTTTATATTATGGTTAATTTAAGAATTCAGCAAAATTCTATCACATTTGTTCAATTTACGTTGCTCCTATTTCAGTTAGCGTATTCGGCTAAGCGGCATCTCAAAGCGCATGAAATGGCAAGTAAAATGCACTATTAAAGTTCTAGGGTAGGGCAAACAGAGACCCGATTAGATCATTTTATATTATGGTTAATTTAAGAATTCTGCAAAATTCTATCACATTTGTTCAACATACGTCGCTCCTATTTCAGATATCGTACTGGGCTAGGCGGCATCTTAAAGCGCGTGGAATGGCGAGTAAAATGCACTACTAAACTTCTATGATAGGGCAATCAGAGACCCGATTAGATCATTTTATATTTTGTTTAATATAAGATTTCAGGGAAATTCTATCACATTTGTTCAATTTACGTCGCTCGCATTTCAGATAGCGTATTGGGCTAAGCGGCATCTCAAAGCGCATGAAATGGCGAGTAAAATGCACTATTAAACTTCTAGGCTAGGGCGAACAGAGACCCGATCAGTTCATTTCATATTATGGTTAATTTAAGAATTCAGCAAAATTCTATCACATTTGTTCAATTTACGTCGTTACTATTTCAGATAGCGTACTGGGCTCGGCGGCATCTTAAAGCGCGTGGAATGGCGAGTGAAATGCACTATTAGACTTCTATGGTAGGGCGAACAGAGACCCGATTAGATCATTTTATATTATGGTTAATTTAAGAATTCAGCAAAATTCTATCACATTTGTTCAATTTACGTAGCTCCTATTTCAGTTAGCGTATTCGGCTAAGCGGCATCTCAAAGCGCATGAAATGGCAAGTAAAATGCACTATTAAAGTTCTAGGGTAGGGCAAACAGAGACCCGATTAGATCATTTTATATTATGGTTAATTTAAGAATTCTGCAAAATTCTATCACATTTGTTCAACATACGTCGCTCCTATTTCAGATATCGTACTGGGCTAGGCGGCATCTTAAAGCGCGCGGAATGGCGAGTAAAATGCACTACTAAACTTCTATGATAGGGCAATCAGAGACCCGATTAGATCATTTTATATTTTGTTTAATATAAGATTTCAGGGAAATTGTATCACATTTGTTCAATTTACGTCGCTCCTATTTCAGATAGCGTATTCGGCTAAGCGGCATCTCAAAGCGCATGAAGAGGCGAATAAAATGCACTATTAAACTTGTAGGCTAGGGCGAACAGAGACCCGATCAGACCATTTTACATTATGGTTAATAAAAAAATTCAATGAAATTCTATCACATTTGTTCAACTTCTGTCGCTCCTATTTCAGATAGCGTACTGGGCTAGGCGGCATCTAAAAGCGCATGAAATGGCGAGTATAATGCACTATTAAACTTCTAGGATAACGCAAACAGAGACCCGATTAGGTCATTTTATATTATGGTTAATTTAAGAATTCAGCGAAATTCTATCACATTTGTTCAATTTACGTCGCTCCTATTTCAGATAGCATACTGGGCTGGGCGGCATCTTATAGCGCGTGGAGTGGCGAGTAAAACGCGCTATTAAGCTTCTAGAATAAGGCAAACAGAGACCCGATTAGATCATTTTATATTACGCTTAATATGAGAATGCAGCGTAATTCTATCACATTTGTTCAACTTACGTCGCTCCTATTTCAGATAGCGTACTGGGATAGGCTGCATCTCAAAGCTCATGAAATGGCGAGTGAAATGCACTATTAGACTTCTATGGTAGGGCGAACAGAGGCCCGTTTAGATCATTTTACATTAAGGTTAATATAAGTATTCACGGAAATTCTATCACATTTGTTCAATTTACGTCATTCCTATTTCAGATAGCGTACTGGGCTAGGCGGCATCTCAAAGCGCATGAAATGGCGACTAAAATGCACTATTAAACTTCTAGGCTAGGGCGAACAGAGACCCGATTAGATCATTTTACATTTTGGTTAATAAAAGAATTCAGCGAAATTCCATCACATTTGTTCAATTTACGTCGCTCCTATTTCAGATAGCATATTGGGCTAAGCGGCATCTCAAAGCGCATGAAATGACGAGTGAAATGCACTATTAAAATTCTGTGATAGGGCAATCAGAGACCCGATTAGATCATTTTATATTATGGTTAATTTAAGAATTCAGCAAAATTCTATCACATTTGTTCAATTTACGTCGCTCCTATTTCAGATAGCGTACTGGGCTAGGCGGCATCTTAAAGCGCATGAAATGACGAGTGAAATGCACTATTAAACTTCTATGATAGGGCAATCAGAGACCCGATTAGATCATTTTATATTTTGTTTAATATAAGATTTCAGGGAAATTTTATCACATTTGTTCAATTTACGTCGCTCCTATTTCAGATAGCGTACAGGGCTAGGCGGCATCTTAAAGCGCGTGGAATGTCAAGTAAACTGCACTATTAAATTTCTATGATAGGGCAATCAGAGACCCGATTAGATCATTTTATATTTTGGTTAACATAAGGATTCAGCGAAATTTTATCACATTTGTTCAATTTACGTCACTCCTATTACAGATAGCTTATTGGGCTTAGCGGCATCACAAAGCGCATGAAATGACGAGTGAAATGCACTATTAAACTTCTATGATAGGGCAATCAGAGACCCGATTAGATCATTTTATATTTTGTTTAATATAAGATTTCAGGGAAATTTTATCACATTTGTTCAATTTACGTCGCTCCTATTTCAGATAGCGTACAGGGCTAGGCGGCATCTTAAAGCGCGTGGAATGTCAAGTAAACTGCACTATTAAATTTCTATGATAGGGCAATCAGAGACCCGATTAGATCATTTTATATTTTGGTTAACATAAGAATTCAGCGAAATTTTATCACATTTGTTCAATTTACGTCACTCCTATTACAGATAGCTTATTGGGCTTAGCGGCATCACAAAGCGCATGAAATGACGAGTGAAATGCACTATTAAACTTCTATGATAGGGCAACCAGTGACCCGATTAGATCATTTTATATTTTGTTTAATATAAGATTTCAGGGAAATTTTATCACATTTGTTCAATTTACGTCGCTCCTATTTCAGATAGCGAACTCGGCTAAGCGGCATCTCAAAGCGCATGAAATGGCGAATAAAATGCACTATTAAACTTCTAGGCTAGGGCGAACAGAGACCCGATCAGATCATTTTACATTATGGTTAATAAAAGAATTCAGCGAAATTCTATCACATTTGTTCAACTTACGTCGCTGCTATTTCAGATAGCGTACTGGGCTAGGCGGCATCTTAAAGCGCGTGGAATGTCAAGTAAACTGCACTATTAAATTTCTATGATAGGGCAATCAGAGACCCGATTAGATCATTTTATATTTTGGTTAACATAAGAATTCAGCGAAATTTTATCACATTTGTTCAATTTACGTCACTCCTATTACAGATAGCTTATTGGGCTTAGCGGCATCACAAAGCGCATGAAATGACGAGTGAAATGCACTATTAAACTTCTATGATAGGGCAACCAGTGACCCGATTAGATCATTTTATATTTTGTTTAATATAAGATTTCAGGGAAATTTTATCACATTTGTTCAATTTACGTCGCTCCTATTTCAGATAGCGAACTCGGCTAAGCGGCATCTCAAAGCGCATGAAATGGCGAATAAAATGCACTATTAAACTTCTAGGCTAGGGCGAACAGAGACCCGATCAGATCATTTTACATTATGGTTAATAAAAGAATTCAGCGAAATTCTATCACATTTGTTCAACTTACGTCGCTGCTATTTCAGATAGCGTACTGGGCTAGGCGGCATCTTAAAGCGCGTGGAATGGCAAGTAAAATGCACTATTAAACTTCTATGATAGGGCAATCAGAGACCCGATTAGATCATTTTATATTTTGGTTAATATAAGAATTCAGCGAAATTCTATCACATTTGTTCAATTTACGTCGCTCCTATTTCAGATAGCGAACTCGGCTAAGCGGCATCTCAAAGCGCATGAAGCGGCGAATAAAATGCACCATTAAACTTGTAGGCTAGGGCGAACAGAGACCCGATCAGATCATTTTACATTATGGTTAATAAAAGAATTCAGCGAAATTCTATCACATTTGTTCAACTTCTGTCGCTCCTATTTCAGATAGCGTATTGGGCTAAGCGGCATCTTAAAGCGCGTGGAATGTCAAGTAAACTGCACTATTAAATTTCTATGATAGGGCAATCAGAGACCCGATTAGATCATTTTATATTTTGGTTAACATAAGAATTCAGCGAAATTTTATCACATTTGTTCAATTTACGTCACTCCTATTACAGATAGCGTATTGGGCTAAGCGTCATCTCAAAGCGCATGAAATGGCGAGTGAAATGCATTATTAGACTTCTATGGTAGGGCGAACAGAGGCCCGTTTAGATCATTTTACATTAAGGTTAATATAAGTATTCACGGAAATTCTATCACATTTGTTCAATTTACGTCATTCCTATTTCAGATAGCGTACTGGGCTAGGCGGCATCTCAAAGCGCATGAAATGGCGACTAAAATGCACTATTAAACTTCTAGGCTAGGGCGAACAGAGACCCGATTAGATCATTTTACATTTTGGTTAATAAAAGAATTCAGCGAAATTCCATCACATTTGTTCAATTTACGTCGCTCCTATTTCAGATAGCATATTGGGCTAAGCGGCATCTCAAAGCGCATGAAATGACGAGTGAAATGTACTATTAAAATTCTGTGATAGGGCAATCAGAGACCCGATTAGATCATTTTATATTATGGTTAATTTAAGAATTCAGCAAAATTCTATCACATTTGTTCAATTTACGTCGCTCCTATTTCAGATAGCGTACTGGGCTAGGCGGCATCTTAAAGCGCATGAAATGACGAGTGAAATGCACTATTAAACTTCTATGATAGGGCAATCAGAGACCCGATTAGATCATTTTATATTTTGTTTAATATAAGATTTCAGGGAAATTTTATCACATTTGTTCAATTTACGTCGCTCCTATTTCAGATAGCGTACAGGGCTAGGCGGCATCTTAAAGCGCGTGGAATGTCAAGTAAATTGCACTATTAAATTTCTATGATACGGCAATCAGAGACCCGATTAGATCATTTTATATTTTGGTTAACATAAGAATTCAGCGAAATTTTATCACATTTGTTCAATTTACGTCACTCCTATTACAGATAGCTTATTGGGCTTAGCGGCATCACAAAGCGCATGAAATGACGAGTGAAATGCACTATTAAACTTCTATGATAGGGCAACCAGTGACCCGATTAGATCATTTTATATTTTGTTTAATATAAGATTTCAGGGAAATTTTATCACATTTGTTCAATTTACGTCGCTCCTATTTCAGATAGCGAACTCGGCTAAGGGGCATCTCAAAGCGCATGAAATGGCGAGTAAAATGCACAATTAAACTTCTAGGGTAGGTCAAACAGAGTCCCGATGAGATCATTTTATATTATGGTTAATTTAAGAATTCAGCGAAATTCTATCACATTTGTTCAATTTACGTCGCCCCTATTTCAGATAGCATACTGGGCTAGGCGGCATCTTAAAGCGCGTGGAATGGCGAGTAAAATGCACTACTAAACTTCTACGATAGGGCAACCAGAGACCCGATTAGATCATTTTATATTTTGGTTAATATAAGAATTCAGCGAAATTCTATCACATTTGTTCAACTTACGTCGCTCCTATTTCAGATAGCGAACTCGGCTAAGCGGCATCTCAAAGCGCATGAAATGGCGAATAAAATGCACTATTAAACTTCTAGGCTAGGGCGAACAGAGCCCCGATCAATCATTTTACATTATGGTTAATAAAAGAATTCAGCGAAATTCTATCGCATTTGTTCAACTTACGTCGCTCCTATTTCAGATGGCGTATTGGGCTAAACGGCATCTCAAAGCGCATGAAATGCCGAGTGAAATGCACTATTAGACTTCTATGGTAGGGCGAACAGAGACCCGATTAGATCATTTTACATTAAGGTTAATATCAGGATTCACGGAAATTCTATCACATTTGTTCAATTTACGTCGCTCCTATTTCAGATAGCGTATTGGGCTATGCGGCATCTCAAAGCGCATGAAATGGCGAGTAAAATGCACTATTAAACTTCTAGGGTAGGACAAACAGAGACCCGATTAGAACATTTCATATTATGGTTAATTTAAGAATTCAGCGAAATTCTATCACATTTGTTCAATTTACGTCGCTCCTATTTCAGATAGCGTATTGGGATATGCGGCATCTCAAAGCGCATGAAATGGCGAGTAAAATGCACCATTAAACTTCTAGGATAAGCCAAACAGAGACCCGATTAGATCATTTTATATTACGGTTAATATAAGAATACAGCGTAATTCTATCACATTTGTTCAATTTACGTCGCTCGTATTTCAAATAGCGTATTGGGCTCAGCGGCATCTCAAAGCGCATGAAATGGCGAGTGAAATGCACTATTAGACTTCTATGGTAGGGCGAACAGAGACCCGATTAGATCATTTTACATTAAGGTTAATATAAGAATTCACGGAAATTCTATCACATTTGTTCAATTTACGTCGCTCCTATTTCAGATAGCGTATTGGGCTAAGCGGCATCTCAAAGCGCATGAAATGGCGAGTAAAATGCAATACTAAACTTCTAGGATAAGGCAAACAGAGACCCGATTAGATCATTTTATATTACGGTTAATATAAGAATTCAGCGTAATTCTATCACATTTGTTCCACTTACGTCGCTCCTATTTTAGATAGCGTATTGGGCTAAGCGGCATCTCAAAGCGCATGAAATGGCGAATAAAATGCACTATTAAACTTCTAGGGTAGGGCAAACAGAGACCCG